>CM047908.1:36277325-36376119 GCA_026229545.1 Pistacia atlantica
GAGAATCTGAGTGTATCCATTAGAGTATGACATGTCGATCTTGGTAAAACTTCAATGGATGAAAAGGGTTTAGCAAGTAGATGAAGGCGGCATTGTAATGGGCCAAGGATTCTTAATTATGAAACTTGATAAAGAGCTAAACTATAAACTTGGGCCACTCCAATAGGTATGAGAATCGGTGTCTGTGCACTACTGTTCATCATTATAAACTTTAAACTGCCAATTTTGGGCAATTAAAAATCTGGGCTACCTATTTTCCCTCCATAGGAAATTGAAAATGAAAGAAGAAGAGAAAGAAACCCGAGAGAGAAGAAGAGAATAGAGGAGAAAGAAGGAAAGGAGAGCAGAAGGTGAATTGAGGATTAATGACTGTTGAGGCTAAAAGAGCAGTAGAGAAAGCTTGTTAAGCAGCCTTCGTGGTAAGACCATCTCCAACCCATTGCACCAATTTGGTGCAAAATTGCACCAAATTGGTGCAAAATTTGGTGCAAAACACTATTCCATCTCCAACCCACAACACCAAATATTGCACCAAAAAGAATATTCCTTAGAATATTCTTTTTTTCTTTTATTGTAATAATCAACAATTAATCTATTTCACTCATTATTTTTGTATATATTAATTAAATATTGGGAATGATATTTTTATTAAATAATAATTATTTTGAAAATTATACTAATTTAATAGAATTAAGCATTTATTTAATCAAATAAACATTACATTTAATATAGAAAAACATTACATCTAATATAAAATGATACAAAAAAAAAAAAACAACAACACAAAGGTTGTAATTTAATATTTGCATTGAATAAAGTTCTATTTTTAATATTTTGATGATCTTACTGGATCCGAAACTAATCTACCGGAATACTAAATTGTTATTTTAGTTTATGTTGTATTTTCTTTTAATTTTAGTGTTTTTAAATTAGTGTTAATTTTTATTTTTAGTTATTGTAGTTTAATATTTGCATTGAATAAAGTTCTATTTTTAATTTGTCATCATTTTTTTAAATTATATCATTATTATAAATTTATTATTATAAATAATAATCAAATTAAATTAAATACAAATGCTCAAATTTGGTATGATTTTTGGTGTAAAATTTAATACTCAAATTAACTTAACAAAATTAAAAAAACAAAAAAATCAAAATTAAAAAAAATATATTTTTTTATTGTGCTACAGTGCTGCGCCATTTTGGCGCAGTGTTTGGCGTGGGTTGGAGTACCAACCCACGCCAAATTGGTGTTTTTTGCGCCAATTTGGCGTGGGTTGGAGATGCCCTAAGAGATCTTGTTTGCATTAAATGTACTCTAGTAGCCTAGAGTGGAGCAATATTGAGCTCAAGATGAAATGGAACTTCAGGAATAGTAACGATGCTATCAACTGATACAGGTGTGTGTGACCGGAAGAAATTAAACTTGAAGGATCTGTAAAAGAACCACTACCTGAAGAATCACTAGAACCAAAAAGAGGCAGTCATTGTGCGTTGAGAACTATGCTCTGAAACAGAAGAATGCTGACTTGAAGTATGAATACTAACTGGAGAATGCTTAAAGTAGGGAATCAGGGCTTGAAATTCTCTACCATTATCAGATTGAAACTACTTAAGGGGAACTTTAAACTGTTTCTCAACTATAACGTTAAATTGATGAAAAGCATATATAAGATCTAAAGGAGCTAGATAAGTGGCCGCAGAAGTAGGAAATGGCTGTTGAAAGTACTTACCAAACTTACAAGCAGAGCAAAAAGAGGGAACAAAAAGAACCAGTTTTATCAAAACAACAATGAATCAATTTATTCAATGCTACGACTTGAGGATGGCCTAAACGTTTATGCCACAAATCAATCTTTTTACTATTTTTTACAGAGAGATTACATTCACCAGAAGCAAATGAAGTAGCAACAGGTAACATAGTTTGTGCGGACAGAATTGATGAATCAGCATTGTACACAAAGTGTGTTATATGATTATGAGATGTAAATGAACAACAGTTAACAAGTGATGTAGAAGAAATCACAGCCTCTGAAGTCTGAAGCCCTGACGAAGCAAAACAGTAAAGTCCCTCTCTAAGCTGTCCTTGAAGTAGAACAACTTTGGTTCTCTAGTCCTTAATAACGCAAGAAGTAGCAAAGAATTCAATAATAATGGAATTATGCTCAAGTAATCTTGACACACTGATTAAATTTTTGGTAATTTGGGGAATATGTAACACTTTGCAAAGATCTAGCTTCTAAGAATTAGCACAAAACAAAGTAGTATAACCAATATGTAATATAGACAATAAAACACCATTTCCTACAGCCAGCTTTTCAGAACCTTGAAACTCACTATGACCAGAGAGATTACTGAGTTCAGAAGTAATGTGACCTGATGTTCCACTATTGAGATACCAAGAAGCAATGGTAGATCCAAGATTTTTACCGAGGGAAGGCCTTTGCAGCGTTGCCATTATTTGCCAAACAACTAGTGAAAACTTTAAAAAATAACCAAATCTTAAGCAAAGAAAATAATGCAATATCAAGAACTTGAGAGAAAATAATGCAATGACATAATACTCTCCTACTTGAGTAAATCTATGAGAAGCTAAATTTTGAGTAAATATGTTGAGTGAACCTTGAGCAAAACCTTCTTTTTATTTTTTTAATTTTTTTTAATTTTTGGCTTCCAAAGATTATAATATAAATTTTCATGACTTTAATCAGACATAACTTAAGCTAAAGTTAACCAAAACTTAAATCAAGTCAACCTTGTGTTGACTTTTAATATGAAATAGTACAAAAACTCTAATAATTTTGAGCAGTTGAACGGTGACATTTGAAATGAGGGAAAGTAATGGGTGAAATGTGAAGAATAACGTCCTTTAAAATATAGTAAATGTTTTAATTTAGGAAAGCAAGTTCATTCTTGATACAAAACACAAAATAAACTCACAAGATCTATGTCTTTTTTCCTCAAATTAGAATAAAAAACCTTCAAAAAAAAAAACATGGTTCAATTCTAAAATAAACTAAATTAAAATGAGCTATACACATATCTAAGACTGATAAAACAAAAAAAAAGAACTAATTATGACACCTTGAGTAGTGAAAACTTTAATAATTTTAGTTGAGTAGTGAAAACTTTAATAATTTTAGTCTTCAAAAGTTTTAAGAGCGAATACATGAGAAAGAGAAAGAGAGAGTAAAGAATTTTGGGGACAAAATCATAAAAGCAGGCAGAGCCGTGGAGAAAAAGAGTTTTAAACTTTTAATATGATGTAAGCTTAGAATATATATATCTTAATAACAAGTTTTTTGTGATCTAAATATATGTATAATATTTCTCAATTTTTTTTTTTTTAAATCTGAAGGTGGGCATAAGTATATATATTATTAGCAATTTTTTTTTGGGTCTATATATTATTATTATTATCTTAAATCTAAGGGTAGGCCTGGGTCTACCCTCAAAGGGGCTAAATCCGCCTCGGCCAAGAAGCATCATTAATTGTGGCAGATGATGCAATATAGGTTATGCTTGTGCTGAATTCTGTAAAAGAGCTGAAGTATTTGACTACAAAAATGGTGGTAAAACAACTTCTGACAAAGCTAGAGTAAATTGAGACTGTTGCATGGGTGATTGTTGCGCAAATTGCTGCTGTGGAAGTGAAGATTGTTGTGCCGATGAGAACTGAGACTGCTAAAATTGTTGTTGAGAAGGTCCTTGAAAGCTGATGTTGAAGTTGTGATAGCAATGCATAACAACATGACCAGATTTGCAATAGAGTAAAGCTTCTTCCAAGGTCAATGAGTCACATCGTGAGACCAGAGAAGTTAAATTGACAACCACAATATCAAACTTAGGCCCTAATTCGCCTAAGATATACAAGATCAATTCAAATTCACTAATTTCAATCCTGAAGCAAGCAAATTATCAGTAGCATCCTTTCACAGAGGCCATTATGTTGTAGGGTGTTTCTAACAGTTTTGTGCCTAACAATTCCATGGTTTTTACAAAAACTATTGAATTCATCATTCACAAACTCAAGACCATTATCAGTTCTAAGCCTTTTAAGTTTCTTCCCAGATTGAGTTTCAACCATTATTTTCCATTTCTTAAACCTAAGAAATGCCTCATCCTTAGTCTTCAGAAAATAAATCCAAACATGCCTAGAATAATCATCCACAAAGCTAATGAAATACTTACAGCCCCCTAGTAGTGTTTAGCTGGTCCCCATACATCTGAGTGAACATACTCAAGTGGTGAGCTTGAGTAATGCTTACCAGATCCAAATTTCACCTTGCACATTTTGCCAAAAATACAGTGTTCATAGAAGGTTAAGTTACCAGTTTGATCCCCTCCTAACAGGTTTTGTTTACTCAACTCACCTAACCCTCTTTCACTAACATGTGCCAACCTTTGATGCCATAGTGAGGTTTTATCCTATGTTACTAGAGACCCTACAGTAGCTATGCCATAATCTGTCCTACCCTTTAACACATAAGAGACCATTTTTCTTTTCACCTTTCATCACTATTAATAACCCTTTCATTACACTAAGACTTCCACTTGAAGCTTTGTAACTTAGTCCTATTGAGTCTAGGGTACCTAGTGATATTAGATTCCTCTTGAGGTCAGGGATGTATCTTACGTCGGTGAGAGTTTTGGTTAGGCCATTGTGAAGGCTCAGTTTAACAGTACCTATGCCCTTAATGCCACATACTGCATTATTTCCCATCACAACCTTTCCACTATCTATAGTTTGAAAAGAGCTAAACCACTCCCTATTTGGTGTCATGTGGTAGGTACATCCTGTGTCTAAGATCCATTCTTCTCTGTTTCTACCTTCAGAGATGACTAATACTTCTAATCTTTCATAACCTTCAAACACAACACTAGCACTGCCCTCTTCTTCCTCCTTTCCATGCTTCTTCTTATTTTTCTTCTCAGGACAGTCCCTCATAAGATGCCCTTCTTTGTGGCAGAAGAAGCACTTCCCCTTCCCAGTTTTGGACATAAATCTATTCCTATTTTGCTGCCCCTTTTTCTAGTTTCTCTTCTCTTATCTATCCCTTACCATGAGACCTTCCCCATCACTGCCTAATGTCATTCTGTTCTCTCTATCCTTAGCAGTGATTGCTTCTACAACCTCTTCTAATTTTAGTGACTGCCTACCATATTTTAATGTTTCTACAAAATTGGAATAAGGTTTTGGTAGGGAATTTAGAAGAATTACAGCTTGATCTTCATTACCAATCTCTACCGATATACTTTCTAAATCATGTATAAGTTTCAAAAAATCATCCTTATTGTCTTTTAAAGATTTCTGCTCATCCATTTAAAAACCAAACAGTCTTTGTTTTAAATACAATCTATTATGAACAACTTTAGATTGATACAGGGAGTCTGACTTGTTCCAGATCTCAGCAGCAGTTTTCTCCTTCTTCACTTCTTGCAGGACTTTGTCACCCAGTCCTAGGATCAAGGAGCTCTTAGCTTTGTTGAGCACATCTTGCTTCTCCGCTTCAGTCATGGTGTTAGGCAGCTCAGATTCCCCTTTCAGAGCTAATGCTAGTCCTTCTTTAATTAGCACAGGTTCCATTTTCATCTTCCAGAGTCCAAAATCATTGTCCCCTGTAAAATTTTCGAGTTCAAATTTAGTGGACATGATTTTGGAACAAGATTTACAACGTCAGAAAATAAAACTCAGATAACCTTAATTAAGATTCGAACTAGGCTTTGATACCAAGTTGTAATGACTAATTAGGGCTTTCAACTATGCTAATCAAATCAATCAGTGAGCAAACACAATCTTATCAAGCAATAGAATCAGAGATTAAGTAAAGCATGAAACAAAACAGAAAGAGAAATTGACACAAGGGATTTATAGTGGTTCGGCTAAGGAAGCCTACTTCCACTCTTTAAGGCACACTATAGGGTATTTCATTAATCAAAAGAACCAAAGGTTACAAAGAGTAAACTACCAAAGAATAACAAGAAAGAACACACCCGATTAAGTCCTCTCTCTCTACACCCTCTGTATTCGCACAAAATAGTTAGAAATTTATACACATCAAGACCCCGTTGATCATCTTCCAACTGTCCTGTATGATATGCAGTTTGTTAGAGAAGATGAGCACTAGAATCTTCTATCATGAATGAAGAGCTAGGGCTGAGAAGGAACCAGAGACAAAGGGGGGTGAGCTGTGAATTTGTTGCAACAGAATGAGATGCGGGTGCCAAATAGGGCACTTAACTTTGATAGCCAAAACGACGCCGCATCAGCTTAGACTTGAATCCATTTTCTTTGACTGATGTTGACTCCACTGTGGCAGTTTCAAACCACATCATCATCACAGGAAGGAACCAGAAAGTTGGTTATGATATAAACTAAGTAACTACAGTGAAGATATGTTAGAGATGGAAGTGGGAATGGAACTTGAAAGCTGATTATAATCAAGATAAAGTTTTTGTAACAAAGACAAGTTGCCAAGGGACTGAGGGATAGTCCCTAAGAACGTATTGTTACCAAAATCAAGGTATTTGAGATGACGTAATTGAGCTAACTCCTCAGGGAGAGAGCCATAAAAGCTATTGTTTTGGAAGCCTAGAATTGTGAGGAAAGAAAGATTTCCCAATTGAGGAGGAATGGTAGCTATGAGATTAAAGAAAGAAATATCAAGAAATGTGACTCTATGGTGATGGGCACCACAACAGATGCCAATCCAATTACAAACAGATGTAGCTGTCGACCAATTGCTAGCCAATAAATTGCAGGATCATGGGTTAGATGAGCTTTGAGTGCAAGAAGAACTTGTTGGTCCGTGATAATGTTGGTCTGTTTTGCACTAACAAAGGAAAATACCGGAAATTGAACAACAATAATACTATGCTTACAAAGAAATCTTACAAAGATTTTCATACAAAGTGAGTTGGCAAAAAATGAATGGAAAAGTGAATATAATAAGTCAAACTTATTATATTCACTTTTCCATTCATTTTTTGCCACATCACTTTGTACGGAGATCTTTGTAAGATTTATTTGTAAGCGTAGCATTACTCATTGAACAAAGAAAGCCATGAATAAAATGCAAAGAGAATGATTTGTCTCCATGAGAGTTCAAAATTTTGTGTATAGGCCAAGGACTTACCTGTGATATATACATATATAAAGGGTGGAATTATATGTACACATGTTAGAAATATTTCGTTAATTTTTTACCACATGCATGGTTTTGCAAAGCAAATCAAGCATCTGAACCTTCCAAGATGTTTTGCAAAAGAAGTCAAGCATCATAACCAAAATTCAACAAGGATATATAATAAGAACCTTGCTAAGCTGGTGGATTTAAAAGTTCTCCCTTTCAAGAAGTTTTGCAAAATAAATCAAGCCTTTGAACCTTCCAAGACATTTTGCAAAAGAAGTCAAGCATCTTAACCAAAATTCAACAAGGATAAATAATAATAACCTTGCTAAGCTGGTGGGTTTATAAAGTTCTCCCTTGAGCTTGAGTTCTAACATTGAATGTTAGGATTCCACATTGGGATCTCACACCCACCAAGTACAATACTTAAGCCTAGGGACTCTCCCACATATTAGTCTGGTCTTTTGGGTTAGACTCTCCCTTGGGCTTTCCCAATGTGGGATTCTAACAATGGTTCTGGTCACCCAGTGTTTCAATATGTAATTAGATATAGTACCAATTAAAAACTCATTAATCTTTTTTAACTAAAAGAAAATATAGACTTATATATACACATACACATACACGCATACATGGTTAGAGATCAATTATTCCAAATGTATTTAACTCCTGGTCGTTATGTTTGCATTTTACTTAATTAACAAAATTACTTTTGAATATAAGAAAATGCAAAACAACAATGGCCAAAACAGAGAAAAACAGAGCTAAACAAGAGTAAGGTATATAAAGAACAAAGCTATTATCAATGAAGTGTAAAACAAAATTAACTAAAATTTCATTGCTTTCTATATCTTGTCGTTCCCATATTTGCAGGAAACTTGACAAAAGGGCAATCTTGATACAATAAAGAAAAGAAAAAGATTGGTGTCCTTGTTCCTGAAGGACATTGTGCCCCAAGAGGGGAACCTTGATGCTGCCATCTCTCGGTCTCTGCTTAATTTCTTTATAACTGGCATGACTGTTGTAAATCAATACCAATCCTTCAACTTGCAAGATTAGTCACAATACAAAACAGAGAAAGCAAGAACAACGAACAATCACACAACACAAGATATACCGTGGTTTGCTTGTTCAATATAGAACAAGTTACATCCATGTTGAACTCCAGAATACGGAACTCGCTGCACTAGTATTAATCACTTCAAAGATTACAATTTACAGATGAATCTTCTTCACTGTCAACCACAGAATCAAACACTCACTCACTCCTCTTTATCCTGCAAATCCCAACAATCACTAGAGCACTCTATACCCTTTAAGGAACCCCTGCCTTCAAACAAGACTCTAGAAAGATTCACACAAAGAGGAACCAGAATGAGCGTAAAACCCTAACCTAGATAAAACGACTTTACAGTGAAAATGGAGAAAAAACCCTGAACTCAATCTCTTTTCCAAATGCGTGAATAGTCCCTTTTTTATACTGTTGACTTCTGATTGAATTGGAGCCATCGGATTTGCTTTAACTTTGATGACTGTGATTGATTTTAACTAATAGACAAAACGACAGCGTTTTGTTTCGTGGTCTAAACAACATCGCAAGCTTCACTTATTTAACAGTCTCCACCTTGAAGTCCGTGGTAGTCGTTTCAGCAATGTCAGATCAGTTGTGCAGCAAGCATTTCCATATTCCTTTTTAGTTCTGATTTGGTTATCCCATATGCAATAAGTTCAAGCAGTGCTTGAACTTTGCAAGTGTTACAACCTTGGTTCCCATGTCTGCTGGGTTGTTTTCGGTTGGGACTTTCATCAGTTTCACCTCTCCTTTTGAGATCATGTCCCTCACAAAATGGCACCGTACATCTACGTGTTTGGTCGTCTCATGGTACACATGGTTCTTTCCCAGATGAATGGCACTGACTGCCTGAACAGACAGTCACAATTTCATCCAGTAGCTTGGCCTCTTTCAGGAATCTTTGGAGCCATATGGCTTCTTTGAATGCATCAGTTACAGCCACGTATTCAGCTTTAGTTGTGGACAATGCTACCAGTGGCTGCAGTTGGGACTTCCAAGCGATGCGTTTCCTCCCAAGGATGGCCCGATATCTTGTGGTGGATTTCTGCGAATCTCTATCACCTGCAAAATCAGAATCTACATACCCAACCAGATCAAGTGTGGAGTTTCTTTTACAGAAATTTAGACCAACATTTTCAGTACTTTTAATATATCTTAGAAGTCATTTCAAAGCATTCCAATGATCACACACAGGGTTTGACATGAATCTACTTAGAAGTGATATTGAATATGATAAATCAGGTCTTGTACTGATCATAGAGTACATAATAGAACCAATGGCATTTGCATATGGTATGGATTCCATTTTAGTCTTTCAGGTTCTGTTTTAGGGCTTTGGGCTTTACTCAGGATGAAGTGACTAGCTAGGGGCATTGTGGCACATTTAGAGTCACTCGTTCCAAACTTTAAAACAAGTTTTTACAGATAAGGCATTTGATGCAGTTTTAGACTGTAATTCTTTCTGTTTCTTTCTATTAGCATACCTAAAATTTTCTTAGCACAGCCCAAATCCTTCATGTTAAATTCAGCATGCAATTTTCCTTTTAACTCCTCAATCTGGACCTTAGATTTACTAATTAATAGCATGTCATCAACGTATAATAACAAATATACAGGATTTGTATTCACATGTGCAAAATAGAAACAATTATCATGCTCACTTCTAGTAAATCCTATGCCTACTATAAAGGAGACAAATCTCTTGTACCTCTGCCTAGGTGACTGTTTAAGTCCATACAGAGATTTATGCAGTAGACATACACGATCAGGGAACCTTTTATCCTTAAACCCTATAGGTTGACTCATATAAATCTGTTCTTCTAATTCCCCATGCAAAAATACAGTTTTTACATCTAACTGCTCTAACTCTAAGTTATATTGGGCTACTATAGATAACATCAATCTTATAGTTTTGAATTTAACAACAGGTGAAAAAATCTCAGTAAAGTCTATACCTGCTCGCTCGGTGTAGCCTTTGGCTACCAACCTAGCCTTATACCTTGGTGGATCAGTTTTGTTTATACCTTCCTTTAGCTTGTATAGCCACTTACAGTCCACCAATTTGACATCTTTGGGTTTTGGGACCAGAATCCAGGTTTTGTTCTGCCTCAGGGAGTCCATCTCCTCATTCATGGCAGTGAGCCAATTTTTTCTGTCTCTTGAGTTGATTGCCTGTTCATAAGAGTCAGGTTCTATCCTCTGGATTTCTACACCAGCCAGGAGGGCTGTGTAGATGAGGTCTGCATAACTGAACCTTGCTGGTGGTCTTATTTCCCGTCTGGTTCTATCTTTGGCCAGTTGATACTAAGCCAGATCATCTTGTTGGGCATTGTCAAGGTTTTCCTCATTTTCATCTTCACCATCAGGTTTAGTATTAGTTGTAGTGTGCTCAGTTTCATATTCTGGTTCATCAGTATTGGTCTCAGGCTCCTGTTGCCTTGTTGACTCCACCTCAAACTGAGTAGTGTCGGTTTGCTATGGTGTCTCCACATGGTGGCTTGAGGTACCTACATTGTTGTTAGTAACTCTGCAAGGGAACACACATTCTTTAAAAACAACATCTCTACTGATGATAACCTTAACCCCTGGAGTTTCTCTCTCCCACAGCCTATATCCTTTGGTTCCTTCTTGATACCCCAAAAACACACATCTTAGGGACCTTGGTTCTAATTTTCCATCTACTGTATGTGCATAGGCTGCACAGCCAAATACTCTTAGGTGGTATTTGTTCCTGTCCATTTTTCTTCAGGGCACATAAAACCAGTTGCACTAGAGGGAGTTTTATTTATCAAATAGGTAGCTGTGGTTAAAGCCTCCCACCAAAAAGACTTAGGTAGTCCAATTGTGAAAAGGAGACACCTAACCTTCTCTAACAGTGTCCTGTTCATCCTTTCAGCAACTCCGTTTTGCTGAGGTGTTCTCCTAACCGTCCTATGTCTCATAATCCCCTAGTCTCTACAATATGCATCAAACTCAATGTTACAAAATTCCAGACCATTGTTAGTTCTGAGTGCTTTCACCTTTTTCTCCAGTTGGTTTTCTACTAGAGTCTTCCAACTCTTAAACTTACTTAGAGCCTCATCTTTGGTCCTAAGAAGGTAAACCCACACCTTCCTACTAAAATCATCCACTATGGCTAGAAAATAACTATTTTCCCCATGTGTTTTGACTCTTTCTAGACCCCAAAGATCAGCATGAAGATAATCCAAACATCCTATAGAGAGTTGAGTTCCTTTTGGGAAGTTCAGCTTGTGCTGTTTGCCCATGACACAAATCTCACAAAAATCTAAGTCTGATACATTGTCATTCCCAAAGTACCCCTGCTGTTTGAGATTGCTCATACCAGTTTGGCCTATATGGCCCATCCTCAGGTGCCATTTTTCTGCAGTTGAAATGTCAGTAGATATGAAAGCAGAATTAACATTCAAATGATGATATTGTTCACTCAATATGTACAGACCTTGCCTTTTGACACCCTCAAACATAATTTGATCATTCTTGTAAACAGTAATGCAACCATTTTCAGCTCTATAGCTACAACCTACTTCATCCAGTGTGCCTAATGAGATCAGGTTACGCTTAAGCTCTGGTATGTACCTAACTTTGGTTAACATTATTAGTTTGCCATTTTTAAGCCTAAGAGTAATGTTACCAATCCCTTGAAACCTACATGAGTTATTATTTCCCATAAACACCATTTTGGGTTCACCAGTTATAAGGTTTTGAAACCAGGTTTTATTAGGGCTCATATGAAAGGAACATCCTGAGTCTAGCACCCGTTCATTAGCAATTTTAGAACTGGACACAGTAAGGGCTTTAGTGATTTCAATGCTATTACTAGAGGATGCTAAGTTACTCTCTGTACTATTCTGCTTTTGTTTCCTAATCCAATCATAGCAATTCTTTTTGATGTGACGAGGTTTGTTACAGTGGAAGCACTTTCTAGTCTTTGATTTAGACTTATTATTATTATAGCCTTTGCCTTTCTTCTTATTCTTTGGCCCTAAGTTTTGTTGTACCCCCTTTCCAGTATCTTTACCAAAATGACCAGTGTCTTGTTTTCCTTTTACAAAGAGATTATTCCTATTTCTCTTTTGTATTTTCAACTCTAGTTCTCTGGATTTTAAGCTAGCCATTATTAGATCTACACTAGGGACTATTCCAGTGTACTGTAATGCATTCTTTACTACTAAATATTCATTAGGAAGAGAATTTAACAAAATCATTGCAAGACTGGAATCTCCTAATTCCTGATCAGTTCCTTTTAGCACTAATGTCATTATTAGAAATTCATCTAAATTTTCTTCTAATGACTTAGAGGCATCCATTTTATAAGAAAACAGTGCACCTTTCAAGAATGCTAAATTAGGAGCAGATTTCAATGCATACAGAGTTTCGAGTTTACCCCAGAGCTCTAGTGGTGTGTCAAGACCATCCACTTTTCGCAGAACACTATCTGACAAATTCATGATTATCAGATTGTAGGCTTCTTCATATATCTCTACTTTCTTTTTTGACTTTTCTTCTAACCACTTGGTTTCATCTTTCTCCAGTGTTATTCCCACCTTGTTGTGGGATAAAAATGCCTTCATCTTTTTCTTCCAGGTATTGAAATCCATCTTCCCATCATACTAGGATATCTCTACATGCGTGGTAGTGTTCATCATACTTACAATGACAAGACAGAACAGTATAAGGGGTACGTGGCTTTGTTACACCAATGATTGCCAAATACTACCAGGTAGTTTTTAAGGTGGTTACTGGTTTTCCAGCCTATATACCCTTAAACAGACTCAGAACAAATTCGAAACCCTAATTAGAAAAGAAAACCCCTAAATCTTGACAAAACCCTAGTTATGATTTTGCCCTATTTTCATTGATCCCTTGTGTATGTGACCTAATCTCACGAATTAATCCCAAGCCTCAGCAAGATTTGATAGCCTAATGATCTAGGGACCTTTAAATCGAAAAACTCCCAAAGTCTGACAAACCGTAATTTTTGAATTCGTCAAGAGTTGAACGATTTCTAACCCTAGACTCGATTTAGACCTAAAAGGTTTTGATACCACTATTGTAAATCAATACCAATCCTTCAACCTGTAAGATTAGTCACAATACAAAACAGAGAAAACACGAATAACGAATAATCACACAACACAAGATATACCGTGGTTCGCTTGTTCAATATAGAACAAGTTACATCCACGTTGAACTCTAGAATATGGAGCTTGCTGCACTAGTATTAATCACTTCAAAGATTACAATTTATAGATGAATCTTCTTCACTGTTAACCACAGAATCAAACACTCACTCACTTCTCTTTATCCTGCAAATCCCAACAATCACTAGAGCACTCTATACCCTTTAAGGAACCGCTGCCCTCAAACAAGACTCTAGAAAGATTCACACAGAGAAGAACCAGAATGAGCGTGAAACCCTAACCCAGATAAAACAACTTTACAGTGAAAACGAAGAAAAAACCCTAAACTCAATCTCTTTTCCAAATGCGTGAATAGTCCCTTTTTATACTGTTGACTTCTAATTGAATTGGAGCCGTCGCATTCGCTTTAACTTTGATGGCTGTGATTGATTTTGACTAATAGACAAAATGACAGCGTTTCGTTCCCTGGTCTAAACGACGAAGCAGGCTTCACTTATTTAACAATGACAATATTAAAAAAGAAAGAAGGAATTGTGTATGATAGAGACTTCTTATATTGTATATTGAAGTGGTTTTGGACTCAATGAAATGTGTTCCCTAAGTAATATGTATGAAAATGGGACCTCAAAAGTAGATGGATCATTTTCATATAGTTTGAGGATAAGTTGGAGAAATGCATCTAAAAGCTAATTTCCAATTTCCAGCTGATTTTTAGTCATAATATTTTTCTGTTGTATTGATAGAATAATAACAATGACAACAATGGGATGTATAACACCAATCCATAAACAAAATCATGAACTGACTGAGAACCTTCTGTTGAGGTTTGTAAAAAATGTCACAGATTCATTATTTAAGATTTTGCCAGTGTGAGAATCAGTTTATGTAGGGTACTCCAAATTTCATGCGCAGTTTGGCATTTCACAACATGATGCAGCATATTTTTAGAGATTGAATGGATAAGCGAATTTACCAGAAGTTGATCTAATTAACTCCATGTAGTAAATGCTGGATTCAACAAAGATACAGGTTAGAAGAGTTAGCAGACGTGATGAACTCTGTCAATGGACATATAGAAACAGTCAAAAAATGCTCCAGATCAAAGGCTCTTACTGTAGAAGGAACTTGATTTGGCTAGTAGGTATAATTCTTCTGACCAAATTCGATGGTAATTGAAGGCAAAGTTAATGGTGTTAGAAATGATGAAACAGAGTTAAAAACCAGGAGTTGTCATTGTGGAAGTATTATTGGAGCCATATATTGTTAGGTTTGCCAACTTATATCATAACGTAAGGATTTTTTCTGTAAGAAAAACGAAAAAGTCTTAAGTAATGCGAATTGTGTATTGTTGGAAAACCTGCCTTTTGAAGATAATATTTTGATATAAAAAGACCTAGGCACTAATAACACTTGTCAAGATTGGACTTCACTATCTCACCAGCAGAGAAACCAAATGGTGTTCGATAAAGACAATCGATCAAAGTGTTTCATGCATTGAATATTAGGTTGAGTTACTCCATAACGGATTGAATATTTAGTACATTTTATACAACTCACATCAGGTAAAAGCAAAGACCAGGGAAGGCCGAGTATAAACTCGACAAAAGTAGCTGTGATCCATGAAGCTATAGGGCCAGAGACAATTATGTTGAAGCCTCTATCACAAAGAGAAATCTTGATACGATAAAGAAAAACGTTAATAATTCATCATAATTTGATTACCGAGTGAGCTAGCTGTTACAAGTAGTCCCAAATTACATAAAAGAAAAGGATTGGTGGCCTTGTTCCTGTTTATACACTAAGCACAAATGGGCATTGTGCTGCCATCTCTCAGTTTGTGCTTTTGTTTATAACTCTGGTATGAAAATATTAAAAAAGATAAATAAATAGGAATTTTGTATGACAGAGACTTCTCATATGGTATGTTGAAGTGCTTTTTGGACTCAATTAAATTTATTCCCCTAAATAATATATGTGAAAATGGGACCTTGGAAGTAGATGGAACATTTTCATATTCTTTTGAGGATAAGTTAGAGAAATGCATCTACAAGCTAATTTCCAACTGATTTATCTACAAATCATAGTTCCACAAATTTTCATGTAAAAGCTGATTTTTAGTCTCACTGTAAAACAGTAGACTTGTACACAGGGCCGTCTCTAGAACATTTGTGATTCTAGGCAGGAGTTACTTTGGGGCCCTCTAATAATATAAGCATATATTAAAAAAGTTATTTCATTTTTTTTTTTTTTTTTGGCATTTTGAGATGAAAAATCACTAAGAGAGGTAGACAACAATCGGAAGGCTAACAAGTTTAGGTTGGTGGGGGGTTTTGGAGAGTAGATGTTGGAGAAGTGATGGGTGGTGAAATGGGTGATTTCCAATGCCAAGATTGATAAGAAAAGGCTTGAGAAGTCACAGCCTAAAAGGTATCGATGGCCGGCGATTGGCAGAGTAAACGGATAAGGTATGATAGGGGTTTTGGTGAGAGGGCTGAGGGGAGGAAGATGGTGGTGTCGGGGAAGGCCAACAATGTCGGGTACATGCCAAAAAGGCTAGAAATGGCTGTCGTGTGGTGGAGTTGGGTTGCGAGATTCATCAAAAATTAGTCAAATCGAGGGCTATCAAGGTTAGGAAATGATAAAATGATGATTTCGATCAATTTTGGTGAGAAAATCAACCGGAACCAAAATTGACCGAAATTAACTCCAAACCATTGGCGGCAGAAGAGGGCTAAAGATGATTTATGTGAATGTCAAATTTTGGGATTGGGTGAGTAATTTGAGATTTGTAAATGACTATTTTAGTCTTCCATTGTTAAAAGAGATTCAATATGTTAATTTAGGGGTATAAACTAGAATATATAAAACTAGAGGTACAAACTTGCTATTTTGTTCAATTTTGGGTGGGAATATACATAAAAAGTTTATAATAAATTTGAGCTTTTTTGGTTTTTTTTTTTTTTTTTTTTTTTTTTGGGCCCCTTGGCTTAGATAAGAAATTATAAACCATTTTCATTTTTGTAAGATATTAAAAAAAAAAAAAATTTATAAAAAATTTGGGCCTCCATTTTTTTTGGGGGTGTGAGGCAGTGCCTCACCTCCGCCACCCCTTCCCTTGCCTACCGCTTGTACATAATAATACGTAAACTTATAATGTTGAACAATAGACTTCTAAAAATCGAGTTCGTAAGAAGTAAGGTGGCCAGATTAATAACATATTACAAATTTGATGTCATAAGAAGGAATGCGGTATCAAAACAATGAAAAATACTAAGCATTAGGTGTATCAAAACAATAGACAATACTTAAAAGGACTTTTCAAACATGAAAACCCTTCCATGTCCTAGAAAGCCTTGGGCCAATAATGGTGGGCTTTAACCATGCTGCATATGTCTCATTGAAAAGTGATAGGCCGCTAGCTATACCATGTGCACATTAATTTAGTAAGAAATTTGATATACAATCTGTCTTTTAAAAAATTTTATTTTTTTATTTTTTTTTCATGGTGAGAAACTTACATCAGTGTTAAAATCAAAATGAACAAATAATAATGAGTGTAATATAAAGGGACTGATATTGAAAATGTTGAGTCATTTTGATTAGCAAAATTAAAAAAAAAAAAAATTAATAAAAGATAATAAATTCATCTTCATTAGAAATGGGAAACTTTTCAAACCCCTTATACTTTGTCCTGGTACATTAAGGTCTATCAAATTCAAAAACTAAATACAAGCACTTCTTGTCATCACAGGCTTAGAAAAAGTTAAAGGTTGCTTCCTCTTTACACATAGCTTCTTTGAAATTCAGGTCGTTCAATTCATGGGTAGTTGGTAGCAAGCTCATCAATTTCTATCTGCAAATCAAAAGAGCCAATAGTTAAATAACATAACATAAGTGAAAAAAGGTTCAAGGGTATGGCTGATCACCTGGGCAAACTTTATTATCAATGAAAATAGAAGGATATTAACATAAATTTAAAACCCTTCTACCTCTTCTTGTTCCAATTTTTGCAAATTTGACTCTAATTTTGATGAGTCTTGTTGCTACTTCTCTTATGCTTATTCTCTCCGTAGGTGATTCTCTTGTACACTCCATAGCCAAACTCAAGATAGATGACACACATTCCTCCTTGCTAGAGAAATGTTCATCATCCCTTCTTAGCAAATTTGTGTCCACAACTTGCATCTCTGTGTTGCATAATGATTCACCAACCCACCTCCTTAAGTTAATTTCTTCAGTAAATATCTCATCTGTTGGCTTCTTCCTTGTAAATGTTTCCATTAGCATGATACCATAGCTGTACACATCTCCTTCTCTAGATACTTTCCCTTCTCTTCCATATTCTGATAGTGATCACTTGCACTTTCATTGTTAGACATATAAAGTATTGATTCCTTTTAGACTAGTAAGGAAAAAGAAATAGTACCAAAGACCTTTTAATGAAAAAAAATAAATAAATTAGAAACAATTACCTGGTGCCTATAACCAATGGTTGCAAGGGTCTGTGTTTGGGTCATAGACTCTTCTTCACCTAAGAGCTTAGTGATGCCAAAATCACTCAAATGTGCAACCATATTTTCATCTAGTAGGACGTTGCTTGGCTTTAAGTCACAATGAACAATTGAGACTGAATAACCAAAATGGAGATATTCCAAAGCTGATGCAACATCAATCATTATATTCAACCTCTGTGAAATGTCCAAAAAATTGTCATTAGAATGCAAACATTTCTCCAAGCTCCCATTCAATAGATACTCCAATACCAGTGCTTTAAAATCATCGTTAGAACAACAAGTGATGATTTTGATGAGATTTCGATGATGAATACGGCTCATTACTTCACATTCAACTTCAAAACTAGTAAAAGCTTCTTCAAACTGTAGGTGGAATACTTTTACTGCAATCTCCATGCCGTCACCAAGTCTTCCTTTGTAAACTAAACCAAAACTCCCCTTGCCGAGTAGGTTGTGCTCATTGAATCGATCTGTTGCTCTCACAAGTTCATGGTAAGAAATTCTTCTCCATGTTTCTTGTGGAGACATATCAAGAATACTAGGTAGTTTTTTGTCCTTTTTGCGGCATTTCAGCAACACAAATAAAAGAACTAGCACAACTAATGTGACTGCAGTACTTAGTGACAAGACAATCAATAAGAGAACTTTTGATTTTTGATGAGTGCTACTTTTGCATGGTGGAACTTTTAGATGGGGATCAAAACCACATAATGCAAGATTCCCCATAAATGAGTCACCTGAAAGATTTGCAAAACATCCTCTGGTAGGAATTTCACCACTTAATTGGTTGAAAGACAAGTTTAGATTTTTGAGGTACAAGACCTTCTCTAAAGATTTTAGAATAACTCCTGAGAGTTTGTTACTAGACAAATCCAAGAATTCTAAGCTTGTTAAGTGAACAAACATTTCAGGAATTGAGCCTTCTAATCTATTGTATCCTAAAGAGAGATATTGTAGATTTTCTAGGCTTCCGATAACAATAGGAATATTTCCAAAAAAAAGATTCCTTGACAAATCTATATATATTGCAACCTTAAGATTTCCAATATCTGATGGAAGAGATCCATTTAGATAATTTGATGACAAATCAAAGTCCAAGATATCCTCTAGGTTCCACAAAGTTGATGGTATAAAAGACGTTAACCTGTTTGAATCTAAATACAATTTTCTCATTGTCATGAGATTACCTAAGCATGTAGGTATGGTTCCATGGAACCTATTCCCCCCCAAATCCAACTCAGACAATTCATTGAAATGACAAAGATTATTTGGGACAAATCCTTCTAGTTTATTATTTTGAAGAAATAAACCTTGGAGTTTTTGTGATCCCCCAAGTGACAATGGGATAGATCCAGTCAATTCATTTCCATCAATTTCTAGTGTCATCAAGTTCTTTAAGTTTTCGATTTCTTTGGGAATGTTGCCACTAATGTTGCAATCACCTATGGATAAGAATTCTAAAGAAATAGAAAGATTCCCTATGGAACTTGGAAGGATGCTATTCAATAGATTTCCATAAAACCATAGAACGTTTTAAATACTCGCAATTTGCCAAAGATGAAAGGAAGTTCATATCTGGAGTAGAAGATGTGAAGTAATTAAAAGCTAAATGTGGTCCCTCCAAAAATTTTAAATTACCGATTGTAGTAGGAATGAAACCAGAGAATGAGTTATACGACATATCTAACAAGATTAGATTGGAAACATTGGTGATAAAATCAGGAAACGACCCACTAAAATTATTACCCCACAAGAAAAGTTCCTCAAGATTTGGGAGCTGTGCAGTTGGTGGAAGAATTCCCGAGAGTTGATTATCATTCAGGTGAAGTAATTTCATTTATACATGAGATGTTGAATATAGCAACTGGGACAGGGCCAATTAGGTGGCTAGATTGAAGTTCCAAATACTCTAGATTATGAAGATTGCCAATTTCATATGGTATCTCGCCTGAAAATATGATAGCTCAATTAGTGAATTGGATTACAACAAAATGAAATTATTCTATTATAACATAAAAATTTGAGAGATTCATCGTTGACAAAATGGAGCATTTAATGTCAAGTTTCCAATTTCTCTTGGAATATGCTCTTCGAATTGGTTACCATAAAATTGAAAAAAAAGAAGAATTCTACATTGCCCAAACTGTGTGGAATTGGACTAGTGAACGGATTATAAGACAAGTAAAAACCTTCAAGTTTAAGAAGATTTTGACAAGTGTTGTCTAGAAGGGTATTGGTAAGGCTATTATTCTAAAAGTTCATGGAAATTAAAGAAGAGAGGTTGAAGACAAGCGAAGGAATAGTACCCATTAAGGAATTTTTTGCTAGTGATACTAGCTCCAGTTCTGAGAGGTTGCCCAGCTCTTTTGGAATTTCTCCTACAAAATCAATATGAATAAGCAATGCATTGTTTAGAATATTTCTAAAAAAGACATTTGTAAAAGCAATTTGATTAAAAACAAGTTTCATATATAACATACCTTGGAGTTTATTGCCGCTAAGAGATAGCCACTTAATCTGAGTCAAGTTTTCGAGTTCTTTGGGAATGGCTCCAGTGAAATGATTTAAATTCAAGGATAAGCCTTCCAAATTTTTGCATTTTGATAAAGTGGACGGTAATTTTCCCTGGAGCATATTAAAATGCAAGGAAAGGATTTCCAAATTGGGAAGATTATCAAAAATGCTTTCGAGGAGTTTGCCAGATAATCTATTAAAACTGAAATAAAGGTATTTCACTCGATGTAAGCGAGCTAACTCCTTAGGGAGAGAGCCATAAAAGCTGTTGTTACTGATGGCCAACATTGCAAGGAAAGATAGATTTCCTAGTTGAGGAGGAAGGGTACCTGTGAGACCCAAGTTAGAAATATTCAAAGATGTGACTCTATGGTAGAGCTGGGCATTTGGGACCGGGCCCAAAAGCCCAGCTCTAAAACCCGGTCCTAGGAGACCTGGTCCCAAAACGAGATCAGGCCTAAGGAGGAGGGCCCGGGCCCTCCACTGGGCCCTCCTCCAAGGCCCGGGCCTGAGACCGGTCCCAGCTTGGGCCCAAATTTTTTTGTATTTTTTCAATATAGTCCCTTGCCAAATTACATAAAACCCCCTATTAATTTTAAAATAAATATAAATTACGAGGGTTAAAATAAAATTTTACAAAATTTATTAAAAAAAAAATCTTCCAGGTCCAAAAAATTTATAAAATTTATAAATTTTACCCCTAAAAATACTAAAAACCCCCTATAAAATTTCGTTTTGCCCCCAAAATATAAAAAAATTTGAGAGGGAAAATGAAATTATCCAAGCCCATGGGACCGGTCCTGGGCCCATGGGACCAGTCCCGACCAAGCCTAGGGCCTGGTCCGGGTCTTGGTTTTTCTCATGGGCATGGGACCGGTCTCAAGCCCATGAGTGACTGGTCCCATTTGGGACCCAGGTCCCAAGCAGGAGCTTGGGCCCGCATGGGACCGGTCCCTTGCCCACCTCTACTCTATGGTGACGGCCAACACAAGTGATGCCAGTCCAACTACAAACAGAGGTAGTTATCGACCAATTGTTGGCCAATATATTGCTAGGATCGCGGCTTATACGAGCTTTCAGAGCAAGAAGAGCTTGTTTGTCTGTGGAAATGTCGGTTACTTCTGCTTTAACAAATGAAAGTGTTGAAAAAGGAAGTAAGAAAACTAAGACAATGCAAAGGGAAAGGTTTCTCTCCATGAGATTACAATGTTGCATGGTTTTAGTGTGGGCTTGGCGACATGTACAATTACACAAGACTGATACTTATATATAAACAATGATACAATTATTTCCAAAACCCCACTTCAATGCGTCCCTATCTCTCCTGAATCTTGATATTGATTGAAGAAGACACGCTTGCCTCATAATACATATATTACACCCATTGTTAAAGTGTAAAAGAGGGTGTAAAAAAGAGGGTAACTCAATGATTAAATTTTTGGGCTCATCCAACACGGGATGTGATAGGAAGTCTTATTCATCGCTTAGACGATGAAGCAATGAGATGCAGATATAATCAGTACCAAAGACAAAAGTAGAGTGACTATTGACTTGTAATCTATTTGAAGTTTTTTTGAGAAGAAATTTCTCGTCTTTTCAGGATGTGTTGGGTGGTTCTTATTTGTTTCACTGGACAAGCAATCAAGCTATAGTCAGTTGACTCAGCTTCTTTCTAAAAGTCACCATGGCAGCTAGTGTAGGTCTTGTTCATATATCATATTCAAAAAAATTGTTTCCAAAGGGCAAGAAAATATTTCAAACAAGTTGCCAACATCTGGCAGCTGGGTATGTCTTTTTTACGGTTTAATGTTTATTAAAAAGGAAAAAAAAAATAGTAAATGAAAGAGATTGAGTAAAGAACATATACCAAAACAGAGGAAAACATAGCAAAACATGAGCATGGTTATATGAGCTAAAGCATGAATGTGCACATTATTAAATACATAGCATGAATTTTCTATTTTCATTTCAAACTGCAGTTAAATTGCCATTCATGTTGCGTTTAAATCAACCGCACAATGATATCGATATTGTACCCTAGAGGGAATGACATTGAAAATGGTAGGCGATTTCTATTATCAAATTGAACTACATCTTATGGAATTATAAGGAAAAAAAATGCATATTATAATGGAAATATTCGCCTCTAATTATACTATGAAGCATGTCGAAAAACCCCATAAAAAGTTTATCCTAGGTACATAAGGTTTAACCAGAATTATAACATTATTAGTTTCCATCCATAAAAAACTGTTTCCAAACGCAGGATTACAAACAATCAACTATGTAGAGAAGCAAACAATTAATTAACTTAAATTTCATAGTAAATGACATTAGATTAAACAAAGAACATAGTAAATGACAAAAAAAAAGAAACAATTAACAACATGATTATTTCCAACCACCACTCGATGGTCTAGCAGTCAACTAAGATTTTTCGGTGTATTATTTAAGAGGTCTTCAGTTTGATCTACCTGTGTTGCTATTAGGGGTGGTCATTGAGGAAAATTATCTTGTTGTAAACTTTAGACTGTAGGGCTGTGCAAATCCGGATATCCGATCCGAATAGGACATTTTTTGATCCGATCCGAATTTTCGGATCAAGCTATTTGTTGATCCGAATCCGATCCGAATTATGTGGATATCCGGTTATTCGGATATCCGATTATTCGGATCAGATAATCGGATATCCGAATTTTAAGATTTCCTTATTAAAATTTAAAACCAAATAATTCAATCCTTCATTTCATTGGGCGTTCAATGAACTACAAACATAGGCAGTTAGAATATGTCACATTTCATAAGAACAAAATCAAAGTGAACAATAATAATAATCTAAGATGCAAATAGTTTCAATGAACTATAAAGTATAAACTACTACAAAGTACAATCATAAGCACTATTGCACTAAGCAGACTGCAATCAGAAATGCTCCTATGGCATTTAGCCATTTACATAAAAAAGACAGCAAGAGAAAATCCAGTTGTTTGAGTCCAATTACTCGAATTCAGTTGCTCAAGGGACCATCAAGTCTTGTCCCTTGCCAAATGCCAGTTGCCACCCCACGTAGAAACTAGAAAGACCAAGGTGAAGGTGCTCCAATTCATCACTACACAAAAGGAAAAATATTATGTCAGACAATGAAAAATAACAACAATAATTCACTGTGGTACAGTTTGAAAATAAGGTATGAATTACTCTTCCAAGTTTGTTGAAATTCCCATTTAACAAAAGAATTAAACAAATATCAAATATAGGTTACGAATGGAACTAAAATTCTTGGAAATGCATGAACATAATCCTTCAACATTGCAACTAGTATCCAAGTCTGCCAACAACCATCTACTAATTATAAATTCAATTCTAGGGAGATCCATCGACCTCCTCAGTATACCATTCAATACATACTCCTCTCACATCATCAAACTTCTAATCCTATATACTTTCAAGGTTTTCAAACATACAATCTGGAAACCTCACCACCATAACATTCAACATACAATTCAAACCTCAAAAAAGCAACACTGATTTTAGCAGAAAGTTTAATACAACCAACGCCAAATTAACCACAGCAGCCGTTAGAAACACAAATCAATAATTCAATCATAAAACCAAACGAAATCTCACCGAGGCTATTACGGTGTGGCGCATGCTCTAGGTCGTGACAACAATTGATTTGGGGCTTCAATGGTGTGTCTCTGCATGCGTATTCGGCGAGAGAGAGTGAGATTGAGATGAGATCTGGTGATTCACTGATTCTGGTCTGAGAGGGTGAAAGGCTTAAGGCTGTGTGTGTTTCAGGCTTTGAGCGAGAGAGACAGTGAGAGATTGAGATGACAGAGTACAGACGCGATCTGGTCTCAGAGAGTGAAACTGTGACTCTGTGAGAGACTGAGAGGCTGTGCCGTGTGCGACTGACGATGACGACTGTGAGAGACTAAGAGGCTGTGCGACTGACGAGTGACGATGACGACTGTGAGAGACTGAGGCTGTGCGACTGACAATGACGACTGTGAGAGACTCAGAGGCTGTGCGATTGACGATGACGACTGTGCGTGAGTGAGAGTGAGAGTGCGTGTTCGTGTTCGAGTCGAGTGAGAGAGATTCTGGGTGTTTACTATTTAGGGTTCGTGTTGTTCGAGTCGAGTCTGAGACACAGAGACAGAGAGTTAGAGTAGTGAGAGTTGTATTTTTCGTTGGAGACGTCTGTTAGTGTCTTAGACTCTTAGTGAGTAGTCCTGAGTAGTGACTTAGAGTTAGTGTGTTACTGTGTCTGTGTTAGCACTTACCTCTGTTAGGGACTTAGGGTGAATTTAATTTTGAAAACTCAAAACGACGTAGTTTAGCAAAATCCGGATCGGATACGGATATTCGATTTTTTTATAATCCCGATTCGGTATCCGATCCGAATATTCAGATTTTGCTAAATTCCTATCCGTATCTGATCCAAATTTTCGGATATCCGAATTTTCCAGAGCGGAGCGGAGCAGATTAGGATCGGATATCGGATATCGGATTTTTTTGCACAACCCTAGTTATATGGGCTCAACCCTGAAAGCCCCATGAAAGCCCAAAAGAGGAGATTCACAAGAATTGCAAGAGAGCTCAATCTACATGAGCAGTATAAGGTTACTCTCAGAAAGTGTATTTTTGAGTCGGGCTCAATTAAATGGCAGTGGGCTTGGGTCTCCAAATTAAATGGCAATTGGGCTCAATAGAATAAGCTTACTATTTTTGTATAATAATGTTAAAACACATATTTGTTATTAGAAGATAACATATTACAGTGAAGGACAAATCAGAAATTTATTTTAATTATGAATATTGTAAAATTTTCATTAAAAAGGGGCTACATTTTTTTTTTAAATTTCAAAATTAATACTAATTTAAAATCAGTTTATTATGATATATATATTTTTTTAAATTGACTAATAAATTTTATTTTTTAAATGTTGACCACCTTGAGGGACGGCTAAGGGTTGGTTACGCCCTTTTTCGAGCGGGTTTAACTTCATACTTATATAAATATCTACATATTGTATGTTGAAATGATTTTGGACTTAATGAAATGTCTCCCCTAACAAATTTATGAGAAAATAGGACCCTGGAAGTATATTTTTATATAACTTGGGCATAATTTATAAACACAATTGTGGAGGACCTAAATACATCTAAAAGCTAATTTTCAGCTGATTTATCTACAAATCATAGTGCCCATAAATTTTCATGTAAAAGCTGATTTCTAGTCTTTCTATCAAGGCTCGTTAAATTATAAAATCATGAGAACATTTCTCTTTGTATTGATAGAATAACAACAATAATAACACCAATAGACTTGTACATAATAATAATACATAAACTTATAATGTTGAACAATAGACTTCTGAAAATAAGACAATAGACAATAAATGCATGGATAGGCCTTTTCAAATTTGAAAACCATCCATGTCCTAGAAAGCCTTGGGCCAATAGTGGTGGGCTTTAATCATTCTGCATACGTCTCATTAAGAAGTGATAGATCGCCACTGACTATACCATGTACATTAATTTGGTAAGAAATTTGATAAACAATCTTTTCTTTTAACAATTTTTTTTTTTTTTTTTTCATGGCGAGACAGCTTAATCGGTGTTAAAATCAAAATGAACAAACAATAACGATTATAATATATAGAGGGACTTATATTGAAAATGATGAGTCATTTTTATTAGCAAAAATAAAAAAGAAAGTTTAATAAAAGAAAATTAATTCATCTTTATTAGAAATGGGAAGCTTTTCAAACCCCTTATACTTTGTCCTCAGTACATTAAGGTCTGTCAAATTCAAAAACTCAATACAAGTGCTTCTTGTCATCATAGGCTTAGAAAAAGTTAGAGGTTGCTTCATCTTTACACATAGCTTCTCTGAAACTCAGGTCGTTCAATTGATGGGCAGTTGGCAGCAAGCTCATCCATTTCTCTCTGCAAATCAAAAGAGCCAATAGTTAAATAACATAACATAAGCCAAAAAAAGGTTCAAGGGTATGGCTGATCACCTGAATAGACTTTATTATCAATGACAATAGAAGGATATTAATGTAAATTTAAAACCCTTTTGCCTCTTCTTGTTCCGATTTTTGCAAATTCAACTCTAATTTTGATGAGTCTTGTTCCTACTTCTTTTATGCTCATCCTCTCCTAAGGTGATTCTCTTGTACACTCCATAGCCAAACTCAAGATAGATGACACACATTCCTCCTTGCTAGAGAAATGTTCATCATCCTTTCTTAGCAAATTTGTGTCCAAGACTTGCATCAATGTGCTGCATAATGATTCACCGACCCAACTCCTTAAACTCATATCTTCGATAAATATTTCGTCCGTTGGCTTCTTCCTTGTAAATGTTTCCATTAGCATGATACCATAGCTGTACACATCTCCTTTTCTAGATACTTTTCCTTCTCTTCCATATTCTGATAGTGATCACATGCACTTTCATTTTTAGACTTATAAATCATTAATTTTGTTTTTCTTCTAGAAAGAAAAATGAAACAGTGTCAAAGACGACGTTTTAATGAAAAAAATAATTAAATTAGAAATGATTACCTGGCGCCATATAACCAATGGTGGCAAGGGTCTGTGTTTGTGTCATAGACTCTTCTTCACCTAAGAGCTTAGTGATGCCAAAATCACTTAAATGTGAAACCATGTTTTCGTCTAGCAGGACGTTGCTTGGCTTTAAGTCACAATGAACAATTGAGAATGAATAACCAAAATGGAGATATTCCAAAGCTGATGCAACATCAATCATTATATTCAACCTCTGTGAAATGTCCAAAACATTGTCGTTAGAATACAAACATTTCTCTAGGCTCCCATTTGGCAGATACTCCAATATCAGTGCTTTAAAATCATCGCTAGAGCAACAAGTGATGATTTTGACAAGATTTCGATGATGAATACGACTCATTACTTCACATTCAACTTCAAAACTAGTAAAAGCTTCTTCAAATTACAGGTGGAATACTTTTCTGCAAGCTCCGTGCCGTCACCAAGTCTTCCTTTGTAAACTAAACCAAAAGTCCCCTTGCTGAGTAGGTTGTGCTCATTGAATCCATCTGTTGATCTCACAAGTTCATGGTAAGAAATTCTTCTCCATGTTTCTTGTGGAGACATATCGATATTACTAGGTAGCTTTTTGTCCTTTTTGCGGCATTTCAACAACACAAATAAAAGAACTAGCACAACTAATGTGACCGCAATGCTTAGTGACAAGACAATCAATAAGAGAACTTTTGATTTGCGATGAGTGCTACTTTGGCATGGTGGAACTTTTAGTTGGGGATCAAAACCACATAATGCAAGATTGCCCATGAATGAGTCACCCGAAAGATTTGCAAAACATCCTCTTGTAGGAATTTCACCTCTTAATTGGTTGAATGACAAGTTTAGATATTTGAGGGACAAGAGGTTCTCTAAAGACTTTGGAATAACTCCTGAGAGTTTGTTACTAGACAAATCCAAGAATTCTATGCTTGTCAAGTGATCAAACGTTGTAGGAATTGAGCCTTCTAATCTATTGTATCCTAAAGAGAGATATTGTAGATTTTCTAGGCTTCCGATAACAACTGGAATATTTCCAGAAAAAAGATTCCTTGACAGATCAATACTTATTGCAACCTTAAGATTTCCAATGTCTGATGGAAGAGATTTATTTAGATAATTTGATGACAAATCAAAGTACAAGATATCCTTAAGGTTCCACAAAGTTGATGGTATAAAAGACGTTAACTTGTTTGAACCTAAAGACAATGTTCTCAATGTACTAAGATTACCTAAGCATGTAGGTATGGTTCCATGGAACTTGTTTCCCTCCAAACGCAACTCAGCCAATTCATTTAAATGGCAAAGATTATTTTGGCTGAATCCTTCAAGTTTATTATTTTGAAGATACAAACCTTGGAGATTCTGCAATCCATCGATCGTACCTGGAATTGATCCAGTCAATTCATTGCCTTCTAATTTCAATTCTATCAAGTTGCTTAATTTTCCTATTTCTTTGGGAATGTTGCCACTAATGTTGCAATCATTTAGGTTAACACGTTCCAAAGAAATAGGCAAATTCCCTATGGAACTTGGAATGATACTATTTAGTGGATTTTTGCCTAATATTAGAACTCTTAAAATCTTGCAATTTGTCAAATTCGAAAGAAAGCTTAGATTTGGAGTAGAAGATGTGAAGTAATTAGATTTTACATCTAGTATCTCAAGATTTTTTAAATTACCAATTGTACTAGGAATGAAGCCTGAGAATGAGTTAGTTGACATATCTAGCATGGAGAGCTTGTAAGCATTGGTGATGAAATCAGGAAACGACCCACTGAAATTATTACCCTCCAAGAAAAGTTCCTCAAGATTTGGAAGCTCTGCAGTTGATGAAAGAATTCCGGAGAGTTGATTCTCATACAATGAAAGTATTTTAATTGTTGAGATGTTCAATATAGCAGCTGGGATAGGGCCAATTAGTTGGTTAGATGGAATTTGCAAATCTTCCAGATTATGAAGATTGCCAATTTCATATGGTATCTCACCTAAAAATATGATACCTCAATTAGTGAATTGGATTACAACAAAACAAAATTATTCTATTACAACATAAAAAATTGAGAGAGGTTTATAGTGTACCTATCAATTTATTCTCATTGAGATGTAGGTTCTTGATTAATGTCAAATTCCCAATTTCTTTTGGAATTTCTCCTGCAAGATCAATATAAATAAGCAATTTTATTGTTCAGAAAATTTCTAAAAGGAAAATTTGTAAAAACATTTATAAACAAAGTTTCATATAAAATAGCTTGGAGGTTATTGTATCCAAGATAGATCTCTTTAAGCTAAGTCAAGTTTCCAATTTCTTTCGGAATGGTTCCTATGAAACTATTGAAAAACAGGGATAAGCCTTGCAAATTTTTACAATTTGATAACGAGGATGGGAGGATTGGGAAGATTATCAAAAATGCTTTCAGGGAGTAGTCCACTAGATAATCTATTATAACCGAAAGTAAGGTGTACCTATCAATTTGTTCTCGGCAAGACTTAGGAACTTGATTAATGTTAAGTTTCCAATTTCTCTTGGAATATGCTCTCCGAATTGGTTACCATAAAACTACACAAAACGAAGCATTCTACATTGCCGGAAACTGTCTGGAATTGGACCAGTGAGTTGATTATGAGACATGCACAACATTTCAAGATTAGGAAGATGTTGACACATGTTTTCTGGAAGGCTACCGCTTAGGCTATTATTTGAAAAGTCCATGGAAATTAAAGAAAGGTTGAAGATAATTGAAGGAATAGTTCCCATTAAGGAATTATTTGTGAGTGATAATATCTCCAGTATTGTTAGATTGCCAAGCTCTTTCGGAATCTCTCTCACAAAATCACTATAAACAAGCAATTGAGCTATATAGAAAATTTCTTAAAACGAAATTAAAAAAAAAAAAAAATTGTATAAACAAGATTGCTTTTATCTATACACACACACACACACACACACACACACACACACACACACACACACACACACATATATATATATATATATATACCTTGGAGTTTATTGCCGCCAAGATACATCTTCTTAAGTTGGGTCAAACTTCTGATTTCTTTGGGAATGACACCTGTGAAATAATTGAAAGACAGGGATAAGTATTGCAATTTTTTGCATTTTGATAAAGTGGATGGTATTGAGCCCTTGGAGCATATTAACATGCAAGGCAAGCACTTCCAAATTGGGAAGATAATCTATTTAAACCGAAAGTAAGGTGTACCTATCAATTTGTTCTCGGCAAGACTTAGGAACTCGATTGATGTTAAGTTTTCAATTTCTCTTGGAATATGCTCTCCGAATTGATTACTAGAAAACCACACAGAACGAAGCATCCTACATTGCCCCAAACTGTGTGGAATTGGACCAGTGAGTTGATTATGATACATCCACAACATTCCAAGATTAGGAAGATGTTGAGACATGTTTTCTGGAAGGCTCCCGCTTAGGCTATTATTTGAAAAGTCCATGATAATCAAAGAAGAAAGGTTGAAGATAAGTGAAGGAATAGTTCCCATTAAGGAATTATTTGCGAGTGATAATGTCTCCAGTATTTTCAGATTGCCAAGCTCTTTTGGAATCTCTCCTACAAAACCAATATAAACAAGCAATTGAGCTATTTAGAAAATTTCTTAAAACGAAATTAAAAAAAAAAAAAAAATTGTATAAACAAGATTGCTTTTATCTATACACATAGATATATATAAATATATATACCTTGGAGTTTATTGCCGCCAAGATACATCTCCTTAAGCTGGGTCAAACTTCCGATTTCTTTGGGAATGACACCTGTGAAATAATTGAAAGACAGGGATAAGTATTGCAATTTTTTGCATTTTGATAAAGTGGACGGTATTGAGCCTTGGAGCATATTAACATGCAAGGCAAGCACTTCCAAATTGGGAACATTATCTATTTAAACCGAAAGTAAGGTGTACCTATCAATTTGTTCTCGGCAAGACTTAGGAACTCAATTAATGTTAAGTTTCCAATTTCTCTTGGAATATGCTCTCCGAATTGGTTACCATAAAACTACACAAAATGAAGCATTCTACATTGCCCCAAACTGTGTGGAATTGGACCAGTGAGTTGATTATGAGACATGCACAACATTTCAAGATTAGGAAGATGTTGACACATGTTTTCTGGAAGGCTATCGCTTAGGCTATTATTTGAAAAGTCCATGGAAATTAAAGAAGAAAGGTTGAAGATAAGTGAAGGAATAGTTCCCATTAAGGAATTATTTGTGAGTGATAATATCTCCAGTATTGTAAGATTGCCAAGCTCTTTCGGAATCTCTCTTACAAAATCAACATAAACAAGCAATTGAGCTATTTAGAAAATTTCTTAAAACGAAATTTAAAAAAAATTGTATAAACAAGATTGCTTTTATCTATACACACAGATATATATAAATATATATACCTTGGAGTTTATTGTCGCAAGATACATCCACTTAAGCTGGGTCAAATTTCCGATTTCTTTGGGAATGGCACCTGTGAAATAATTGAAAGACAGGGACAACTCTTGCAGTTTTTTGCATTTTGATAATGTCGATGGTAATTTTCCCTGGAGCGTATTAAAATGCAAGGCAAGAACTTCCAAATTGGGAAGATTATCAAAAATTCTTTCAGGGAGTTCACCAGATAATCTATTAAAACGAAAGAAAGGTGGGTTTCAGTCGTCGTAAGTGAGCCAACTCCTCAGGGAGGGAGCCATAAAAGCTGTTGTTCCTGATGGCCAGCGTTGCAAGGAAAGATAGATTTCCTAGTTGAGGAGGAAGGGTGCCTGTGAGACCCAAAGTTAGAAATATTCAAAGCTCTAACTCTATGGTGACGGCCCGCACAAGTGATGTCAATCCAACTACAAACAGAAGAACTTGTGGACCAATTGTTGGCCAATATATTGCTGGGATCGTGGCTTATACGAGCTTTCAGAGCAAGAAGAGCTTGTTTGTCTGTGGAAATGTCAGTTACTTCCGCATTAACAAAGAAAAGTGTTGAAAAATGAACTAAGAAAGCTAAAACAATGCAGAGGGAAAGGTTTCTCTCCATGGGATTAGAATGTTGCCTGGTTTTAGTGTGGGCTTGGGACATGCACAATTACACACGACTGATATTTATAAATAAACAACGGATGATTATTTCCAAAATGCAACGTCATTGTGTCCCCATCTCTCTTGATATTGATTGAAGGAGAAACACTTGCCTCATAATACATTTTATACGTTGTACAAATCTTGATAACATTAATTTTTCTTCCTGAGTTAAAGCTGTAGGTAAAAGTTGAGGTATCCATCTAGGGACCGCATTTATTGCCTGCCAACCAGGCCAATTGACGCCTGCCATTTGCACAGTCTTTTATTGACGATTTAATACACAGATGTGCGCTAGAATGTTCTCACTCTTCAACAGAATCATAATTTGAAATGTTGTTGGACCTTATATCGTGTCCTTATTTATTAAATTTCCAGCCTTATTTCAAAATTAAATGACAAAAATTATTCGATTTCATTCCATATTTTAAGAATAAAATTTTGAACGGAAGCATAAAAATAAAGTGTTATGTCATTCATCATCAATTAATGTGTAAATATTAATCTATCCAACTATATTAGGTCATGTCACTTTATTTAAGATTTCTTATAAATTAGAATATATAATCTAAATTTTTATTATAAAGAATTTATCTATAAAAATAAACCTTTTACGTATAAAAAATAGTGTAAAAAACTAGCTAAGTCAATGATTAATGTTTTGGGTTCATGCAATACGAGATGTGATAGGAAGTCTTATTCATCGCCTAGACGCTGAAACAATTAGATGCAGAAATAATCTTTAGCAAAGACAAAAGTAGAGTGACTAGTAGTCACCATAACAGGGGTCCAATTTGTATTGATAGAAGCCTATTGACTTGTAATTTATTTAAAGTATTTTAAAGAAGAATTTCCTCTTATCTCTTCAGGAGATGTTGGGTGGTTCTCATTTGTTTCCCTGGACAAGCAATCAAGCTATAGAGATAGTCAGTTGACTCAGCTTCTTTCTACAGGTCACCATGGCAGCTAGTGTAAGTCCTGTTCATATATCATTTTCAAAAATCGTTTCCAAAGGGCAAGAAAATATTTCAAACAAGTTACCGACGTTGGCCAACTGGGTATGTCTTTTTTTAGGTATCATATTTATAAATCTTTTTCAACTTAGGTATTAGGTTGAAAAACTTTTATCACCTCAGTAAAATAGTAAATGACAGAGATTGAGTAAAAACCATATACCAAAACAGAGGAAAACAAAGCTAAAACATGAGTAAGGTTATATATATACCATGAATGTGCACATTATTAAATACATACTAATTAAAATTAAAAGGGAATAGAAAAGTACTAATCAAATTTCCATTCATGTTGTGCTTAAATTAACCGCACAATGATATTGATACTGTACCCTAGAGGAAATGACATTGAAAATGATAGGTGATTTCTATTATCACATTGAACTACAAGGGGAAAAATGCTTATTACAATGGAAATATTAGCCTCTTAATTATAATATTCCAAACAAGTTGCTCCGCATTGATAGCTGGGAATGTCTTTTTTAAAAAATTAGACTAGTAAATGAAAGAGATTGAATAAAGAACATAGGCCAAAACAGAGGAAAACAGGAGCAATGTAGAATAATTATCAATGAAAAGAAAAAGGAAATTAACTTAAATTTTACAGCTTTCTAACTTTTGCTGTTACCCTATTTGCTAGAAATGGTACTCTAATTTTTGGAGAGTCTGATTACTACTTCAATGTTCATCCTCTCCTCATTTTAAGATATATACCATTAATTTCAACATTATTCAAATATATAATAATTAAATTTGAAAGGGTCAAGAAAATTTGAAAATTTTTATTTTTATTAATTAATATTTGGGTTCACTCTACTGTTTCTCATACGTCTTCTATATTGAGAAGACCAAGACTTATAAACTTTACCAAGACTTTCATTCGCTAGCAGTATAATAGTATGAGATGGGCAGTAAGTCTTGTTTATGGCTCACGATGCACAAACAGTACTCTTTGGCAGTGAGAAAAGTAGAGTAACTATTGACTCAGTTTTTGAGAAGAATTTTCTCTTATCTCTTCAGGAGGTGTTGGGTGGTTCTCATTTGTTTCCCTTGGACAAGCAATCAAGCTATAGTCAGTTGACTCAGCTTCTTTCTACAAGTCACCATTGGCAGCTAGTGTAAGTCTTCTTCATATATCATATTCAAAAATCGTTTAGGGCAAGAAAATGTTGCCAAACAAGTTGTCGACGTCTGGCACCTAGGTATGTATTTTTTTAGGTATCATATATAAAAATCCTTTTCAACTTAGATATTAAGTTGAGAAACGTGTATGTAACGCCCCACCTGAGGTACGTTGTTATTGTTTCCTCTTTCGCTCTCTTTTGAGTTGGTTTTAGTAATATTGTTTGAATGAATGTTATGTTGAATGTTTGCCCTGAAATTGGTTGAAAATAGAAGAATTTGAGTGTACCAAGCTTCGCCGCGGCGAAGATGCGTTGAAACCAAGGGAAACTCTCTGGACAGTTTCGCCGCGGCGACAGGCCAAAAAAAAATGTTTATTGAGTTTTTGATATTTTCTTCCCCAATGGCTATTTGACCATTCTACCCCTAATTAGCAGGAAAAGTGGGGAGTGAATTGTGAGGATTTTTCATGGAGAATATGTTGTTATGGGGGTGAGTTTGTAATGAATCAAAGGATATGGATGGAATTTCCATAGAAGAATAAGGGCAAAATGGGAATGATTGTGTTTATATTTCATTAAAAGGAATTAGAATCAAAGAAACCCCTCATTTCTCTTCTTCTCAAACGCAACTCTTCATTCTCCTCCTCTCAACTTCTCTTTTCTTTTGATCAAGGATTTCCAAGGGATTTTGAAGTGATTTGGGGTAGAAAAAGCAACCTAAGGCTTCCTAAGGTAAGGATTTCTCCTTAAGTTGTGTGATTTGTGGATTTTAGTTCATTTAGGTTTTTGAGGGTTTTCATTCTTTTGGTTAAGAGTAGAGAGAATAGTCAAGCAAACCAAGTGAAAAGAAGATTTGGTGAAGTCTCTCCATAACAAGTAAGTAAAACCCAACCCAAGTTGAGATTTATGAAATTTCTTGATTAGGGTTTTGATAGAAATGATGTATGTATGTGATATACATGTGATATGGCATGTATGAAAGATTTAAATAGAGATTTCTATGCTTTGTGAATGTTACTACTTTGCAAATATGAGAAATGGGTTGTTGGATTGACAAGGTAGTTGAGATGGATTTGAAGGGGTGTTATGGAACCCTTTTTGGAAGTGTTTTGTTTGACAGGTTATTATGACTTTGTGAAGGGGTTTTTCCCCATTTTGGATGGTTAGGAAAAGTTTTAGATTCATGGCTATGATAGAGTTTTATAGTGCACATGAGTTGTTTGATGAAATGCCTAATAGAGGTTTGAGTGTGAGTAATGAACCTTAATTCTTGCAACATTGCATGTTGGCATTTCACAAGTGCATTAGTAGAGATGAATCATCCATGTGCATTGTTATGTGCATTGACAAGTGACCTAAGAAAGAGTAGGAAACTTTGTGTATAGAAATACCCTATGAGTAGAGAGCTTAGTGGGTAAAATTACTCTAAGGGTAGAGAGCATTGAAAAATGCTACCATAGAATGAGTTAGAAGAGTAGTATAGTTGGGATGATGCTTTGTGATCATCACCGACCGTTATGGGAATCGGATTGATGCTTTGTGATCATCATCCGAATAGCCTTAGAGAGATGGGTCGATGCTTAGTGATCGTCACCCAATGAGTAATAGGAATGGGTAGATGCTTTGTGACCACTACCCGATTAGTTAAGAGACATGTAGGTTGATGCTTTGTGATCATCATCCAACGGCTAGTAGAAGCGGGTTGATGCTTTGTGATCATCACCCGATAGTGACTAGAGGCGGGTAAATGCTTGGTGATCGTTACCCAAAATTCATGAGGAGCGGGTAGGTGCTAGGTGATCTCCACCCGATAGTTAGGAGGAATCGAGTTGGTGCTTTGTGATCCTCGCTCGGTAGTCACTAAGAACGGGTTGGTGCGTGTGAATTCCACCCGATAGCCATAGAGTGAAATGGTCTTTGTGTGAACGCCATTCGGCCATACCTCCCGGTGAAGATGAGGCCATGATGTTATTAGAAACAGAAATAGAAACAGGAATTAAAAAAAAGGAAAGAATTAAGGAGTCACACACGGGGACGAGACGGTTAGAGAGTTTTACTTACGAGCATTAATTGTGCTCACCCGTTATTTTCCTTTGTGGATGCGGGAGGTTCTAGGTGATGATGCGGTCGGAGGGCGTCGACAAGCAATGAGGAATAGCTACACTTTGTTTCCCCTGTTTTGTCTTTTTAAAATACATTTTGTGGGAGTACTCTTTATGTATAAAAAGACGCATGATTGTAATGAAAAAAAACATTTTGGGCCCAATTTTCTATTGTTAAATTGCATGCATTGTACTAGTTTTTAGTAGGTGTTACATTTTTGGTATCAGAGCAAAGATTTTGGGATTGAACAGTGTACTATTCTCATCGCCGACGTCCTTTAACCGACCGTGTGAGTAATTCTTTCCTTACATAATTGTTTCTTGAGTTCATTAGTGTGATCATTTTGTAGATGAGGCGTAGTTATAGAAATCGCGGTAAAGGTGTGGTGAATGAAGGAGAACCTTCTAACCCACGAGTCTACGCCCCCTCCCTTGGATGAAGCTAGAATCGGGGAATAATACAGCAAGTTATGATTGAAACTCGGGGGAGAGTTGTACCCCGTCTGACAGCACCCCGATTCGCTGTCGAAAGAGGGCAAGCGGTACCTCCCCAATACGAGCAGTGGAACCGATTTACGGTCTTTCCGGTCAGCATCAACCCTCGAGTTTAAGGGTACTACGGATCCGGTAGTAGCGAAGAGTGGCTTGGGTCAGTAGAACGAGCCACGGGTTTATTTCCCATGTCAAGGCGGGAGAAGATCCGGTATGCGAGTTTCTTGTTTAGGGGTGATGCCCGAATTTGGTGGGAATTAATGGAAGAAACTCATGGACGCGGAGTGATGACGTGGGGAGAGTTTAGGCAAGAGTTTGAGGTGAGTATAGATCGAGGACCAAGTTCATGAGAAGGTCCAAGAATTTATCGATTCTGACAAGGGACTAGCGCTTTGAAAGAGTACTCGGTGAAGTTCAACGCCCTTGCAAGGTTTGCAGGGAATAGTTAGCACTCCGGCCTTGAGAAGGGATAAGTTTGTTCATGGCTTGAAGCGGGAGATAGCCGGGATATTATGACAAGCTCCAACCCTCCTTGAAATTACGGTGAGGCCTTGAGGCGGGCAATGAAGGCGGAGATTTTTGAGAATAAAATCTTCCCGTAGGATCCTCGGCAGGGAGGACCGAAGGAGCTACCCTCCGCTCCTCGAGAGAAACATGAGGGTGAAAAGGGTAAAGACATGAAGAATCGAAGAAGAAGTTTCAATATAGACAGAATAGAAAGGAGTGGAAGAATAAGCGACCTCGAGCGGAAGGGTTTCCTCCTTGCCCTAAGTGTGGGAAGAATCACCGGGAGAATGTCGAAGGATCGAGAGTATGTTATAGGTGCCGAGCCAGGGGCACATGATGAGAGATTGTAAAGCTCCTCTTCCACCAACTACTCGGGGTTCGGGAGTGCTGCGAATGCGAGTTTTCTTGTGGCACAAGGGAAACGAGAGGCGATCCATCGCCATTCTTGAGTCGATTATTATTTCATGCAATCCCTTTATATGCTTTAATTGATTCGGGTGCTACCCATTCGTTTATATCTTATGGGATGCTTGAGAGATTAGGTTTGAAACCTACTAGAGCGACTCAACCCATTAAGATAGAACTACCCGATGGGGTTAGTGTTGTGACTCAAGAGATTTTGTTGAGAGAGTCCTTAGTGATCCAGGGTAGAGAGTTAACCGTTGACTTAATAGTTTTTGATATGCCCGACTTTGATGTGATTACGGGCATGGATTTCCTAGGGAGGTATGGAGTAGAGATTGGCTGTCGGAAAAAAGAAGGCGAGGTTTAACCTCGATTGTGGAGATAAGTTTAGTTTTGGAGAAGGCCATCAGTTGAGCATGCTGATTAGTAATGTAAAAGCCAGGAAGATGTTGAGAAAGGGGTGTTCGGGGTATATTGCCCATGTAGTGCAGAGTGGTGATGTTCCACAGTTAGAGATTCAGAGGGTGCCAGTAGTTCGAGACTTCCTAGATGTGTTTCGGAAGGAGTTACAGGGTTTGCCTCAGAGAGAGGTAGAATTTAGTATCGAACTAGCACCGGGGACAGCACCAATATCTAAAGCCCCTTATCGAATGGCCCCGGTGAGCTCAAGAATTAAAGAAGCAACTCAAGAGCTTAGATAAAGGCTTTATCCAACCAAGTCATTCCCTTGGGGAGCTCCAATCTGTTTGTGAAAAAGAAGGATGGATCACTAAGGATGTGTATCGATTATAGGGAGTTGAATAAATGTTACGTGAAGAATAAGTACCCGCTACCCCGGATAGATGATCTTTTTGATCAGTTGAAAGGAGCGGCAGTGTTCTCCAAAATTGATTTGAGGTCCGGGTACCATCAGGTAAGAGTGGCTGAGCAAGATGTGGCTAAAACTGCCTTTCGTACCAGATATGGGCATTATGAATTTGTAGTAATGCCTTTTGGCTTGACTAATGCCCCAGCAATTTTTATGGACTTGATGAACAGGGTATTCCATGAGTATTTGGATCAGTTCATTGTTGTCTTTATCGGCGACATTTTGATTTACTCAAAGTCAAGAAGAACATGAGAAACACTTGAGGTTAGTATTGCAAGGTGAGAGAAAGAAGTTGTGTGCTAAATTTTCCAAGTGTGAGTTTTGGCTGAACCAAGTGATATTCTGGGTCATACCGTGTCAAAGGAAGGGATTTCGGTAGATCAGAGTAAAGTGCGAGCAATCTGGAATGGCAAAAGCCGAGCAGTGAAAGAAATCGGGAGTTTCTTAGGCTTAGCGAGGTTACTACGGCGTTTTGTAGCGGGAGGGATTCGCCCGGTTGATTGGCTAAACCGTTGCGCTCTTACCAAGCGAGAAAACTCCTTTTTATGCAGTCGGCGCGTGTGAAGAAAGCTTTCAAGAGTTGAAGAAGAGGTTAACATCGGCTCTGTACTAGTGTTACCACGGAGGGTGTAGATTATGACATTTATACCGACGCCTCTCTGCGGGGACTTGGCCGTGTTGATGCGATTAGGTAGGGTTATAGCTTATGCTTCCCGTCAATTGAAAGAGTACGAGACCAGATACCCTACGCATGACCTAGAGTTAGCGGTGTGGTTTTTGCCTTAAAGATTTGGAGGCATTACCTTTATGGTGTGAAGAGTAATATCTACACCGACCATAAGAGTCTAAAGTACTTCTTCACTCAAAAGGAGTTGAATATGAGGCGAGAAGGTGGTTAGAGCTGGTCAAGGATTATGATTGTGAGATCAAGTATCAACAGGGAAAGCCAATGTCGTGGCCGATGCTTTGAGTAGAAAAGCCCATGTTTTTCGGCTTACAGCGAAAGAGTTAATAGAAGAATTGTCTAAGGAAGCAGATTGAGGTGGTTCGGGAAGAATTGCCCGACCTAGTGGTACAGTCCTCTTTACTAGAGGAAATTAGAGAAAAGCAAATGGTGATGAGTGGTGTCGGAAAATAGTTCGGCAAGTGCGTGAGGGCAAGACATCGAGTTCTTTGTGAAAGATGGTGTCCTCTATTTAGAAATCGGTTGTGCATTCCTCCAAATGAGGAGTTGAAACAGAAAGTCCTTATAGAGGCTCATGACACACCGTACACCGCTCATCCAGGGAGCAACCAAGATGTATCGGGATATCAAGAAAGGCTATTGGTGGTCGGGTATGAAGAAAGACATCGCGAATTTGTGGCTAAGTGTCTAACTTGTCGGCGGTGAAATGAGAACATCAACGGCCGTCGCGTTGCTTCAACCATTGAGTGTTCAGTGGAAATGGGAGAGCATTTCAATGGACTTTATCACGGGTCTTCCCAGTGCGAAAGGATATAATGCCTTATGGGTGATTGTGGATAGGTTAACCAAGTCAGCCCATTTCCTCCCGGTAAAGGAAAGTACCACTCTGGATCGGTTGGCTCGGTTTACCTCAAGGAGAAAGTCGATTGCATGGTGTGCCCAAGACTATAGTATCGATAGAGATTCAGATTTGTTTCAGCCTTACGGACAAGTTTACGAAGAGTTTGGGTACCCGTTTAGCATTGATCTTGCCTATCATCCTCGACAGATGGCCAAACCGAGAGAAGCGAATCAGGGTGCTCGAGGATATGTTGAGCTTTGTTGCATGGATTATAGTATCTGGCATGAGATGTTACCATTAGTGGAATTTGCCTACAACAACGTTATCGATCTACAATTAGAATGGCGCCTTACGAGGCTTTGTATGGTAGACGGTGTAGGTCTCGCTTCATTGGGATGAAGTAGGAGAGAGATGAGTTAGTACCGCTCTTGGGCAGAGATGACTCGAAACTAGTAGAAGATGTGAAGGTAATCGAAGTAGAATGAAGCAAGCCCAAGATCGAGAAGAGTTATGCCGATTTGAAGAGGAAAGAGGTAGAATTCCAAGTGGGCGACAAGGTGTTTCGAAGGTTTCCCCTACAAGCGAGTAATGCGCTTTGGAACCAAAGGGAAGTTAGCACCGAGGTATGTAGGTCCTTTTGAGGTCTTGCATGAGTAGGAAAGGTGGCCTCTGATTGGCTCTACCACCTAGTATGGATAGGGTGCATGATGTCTTCCATGTCTCGATGCTACGGAAGTATGTAAGTGATCCCTCCATATCTTGGCGTAGAGGGCGTTGAAGTAGCGAGAGAATCTAGTATATGAAGAACGTCCGGTTCAAATTCTAGATCGAAGGGTTAAAGAGCTTGGAACAAGAGTGTTCCGCTAGTGAATGTCCTTTGGAGGAATCATAAAGTGGAAGAAGCCACTTGGGAAGTAGAAGCGGGACATGCGAATCGTTTCCCGAGTTATTTGTTTGTTTGAATTTGGGGACGAAATTCAGTTTTAAGGGGAAGAATTGTAACGCCCCACTGAGGTACGTTGTTATTGTTTCCTCTTTCGCTCTCTTTTGAGTTGGTTTTAGTAATATTGTTTGAATGAATGTTATGTTGAATGTTTGCCCTGAAATTGGTTGAAAATAGAAGAATTTGAGTGTACCAAGCTTCGCCGCGGCGAAGATGCGTTGAAACCAAGGGAAACTCTCTGGACAGTTTCGCCGCGGCGACAGAAGTTTCTTCGCCGCGGCAGCAGAAAAAAAATGTTTATTGAGTTTTTGATATTTTCTTCCCCAAGGGCTATTTGACCATTCTACCCCTAATTAGCAGGAAAAGTGGGGAGTGAATTGTGAGGATTTTTCATGGAGAATATGTTGTTATGGGGGTGAGTTTGTAATGAATCAAAGGATATGGATGGAATTTCCATAGAAGAATAAGGGCAAAATGGGAATGATTGTGTTTATATTTCATTAAAAGGAATTAGAATCAAAGAAACCCCTCATTTCTCTTCTTCTCAAACGCAACTCTTCATTCTCCTCCTCTCAACTTCTCTTTTCTTTTGATCAAGGATTTCCAAGGGATTTTGAAGTGATTTGGGGTAGAAAAAGCAACCTAAGGCTTCCTAAGGTAAGGATTTCTCCTTAAGTTGTGTGATTTGTGGATTTTAGTTCATTTAGGTTTTTGAGGGTTTTCATTCTTTTGGTTAAGAGTAGAGAGAATAGTCAAGCAAACCAAGTGAAAAGAAGATTTGGTGAAGTCTCTCCATAACAAGTAAGTAAAACCCAACCCAAGTTGAGATTTATGAAATTTCTTGATTAGGGTTTTGATAGAAATGATGTATGTATGTGACATACATGTGATATGGCATGTATGAAAGATTTAATAGAGATTTCTATGCTTTGTGAATGTTACTACTTTGCAAATATGAGAAATGGGTTGTTGGATTGACAAGGTAGTTGAGATGGATTTGAAGGGGTGTTATGGAACCCTTTTTTAGGAAGTGTTTTGTTTGACAGGTTATTATGACTTTGTGAAGGGGTTTTTCCCCACTTTTGGATGGCTTAGGAAAAGTTTTAGATTCATGGCTATGATAGAGTTTTATAGTGCACATGAGTTGTTTGATGAAATGCCTAATAGAGGTTTGAGTGTGAGTAATGAACCTTAATTCTTGCAACATTGCATGTTGGCATTTCACAAGTGCATTAGTAGAGATGAATCATCCATGTGCATTGTTATGTGCATTGACAAGTGACCTAAGAAAGAGTAGGAAACTTTGTGTATAGAAATACCCTATGAGTAGAGAGCTTAGTGGGTAAAATTACTCTAAGGGTAGAGAGCATTGAAAAAATGCTACCATAGAATGAGTTAGAAGAGTAGTATAGTTGGGATGATGCTTTGTGATCATCACCCGACCGTTATGGGAATCGGATTGATGCTTTGTGATCATCATCCGAATAGCCTTAGAGAGATGGGTCGATGCTTAGTGATCGTCACCCAATGAGTAATAGGAATGGGTAGATGCTTTGTGACCACTACCCGATTAGTTAAGAGACATGTAGGTTGATGCTTTGTGATCATCATCCAACGGCTAGTAGAAGCGGGTTGATGCTTTGTGATCATCACCCGATAGTGACTAGAGACGGGTAAATGCTTGGTGATCGTTACCCAAAATTCATGAGGAACGGGTAGGTGCTAGGTGATCTCCACCCGATAGTTAGGAGGAATCCGAGTTGGTGCTTTGTGATCCTCACTCGGTAGTCACTAAGAACGGGTTGGTGCTGTGTGAACTTCCACCCGATAGCCATAGAGTGAAATGGTCTTGTGTGAACGCCATTCGGCCGTACCTCCCGGTAAGATGAGGCCATGATGTTATTAGAAACAGAAATAGAAACAGAATTAAGGAAAAAAAAGGAAAGAATTAGGAGTCACACACGGGGACAGACAGTTAGAGAGTTTTACTTACTGAGCATTAATTGTGCTCACCCCCGTTATTTTCCTTTGTGGATGCAAGTTCTAGGTGATGATGCGGTCGAAGGGGCGTCGACAAGCAATGAGGAATAGCTACTCTGTTTCCCCTGTTTTGTCTTTTAAAATACATTTTGTAAACAGTACTCTTTATGTATAAAAGACGCATTATTGTAATGAAAAGAAACATTTTGGGCCCAATTTTCTATTGTTAAATTGCATGCATTGTACTAGTTTTTAGTAGGTGTTACAGTGTATCACCTCAATGAAATAGTAAATGACAGAGATTAAGCTAATGATCATAGACAAAACAGAGGAAACAAAGCTAAACATTAGCAAGGTTATATATATACCATGAATGTGCACATTATTAAATACATACTGATTAAATTAAAGGGAAAAGAAAAGTACTACTCTTGAAGATTATATGACACGAATTTCTCTTTTTGTTTCAGTTCGTATTTAACTCAAGTTGTCATTCGCGTTGTGTTTAAATTAACCACAATGACATTGTTATTGTACATTAGAGGAATGACTTTGAAAATAATAGGTCAGTTATATTATGACATTGAACTGCATCTTACGAAAAAGGGGAAAAAATGCTTATTATAATGCAAATATTCGCCTACTAATTATAAGATAGGAACATGTCATATTTTGCGTGAGCGACAAGGAGGGCAAAGTGTGGGGATGGTTTTGGTGCCATTGCCAGCCCTCAAATGGACCCTCATTTTGTGGCTTTACTGCTTATAAGTCTATGCAAAATCCCAAGCTGGAGTTGGGAAGATAAGAGAGGTAAGTGGGTGAGAGAGACTAATCATTGTCCCTCTTAAGAGCTGGCTGACAATTTCAAGACTCTAATTATTTTAATATGATACATACATGATCTTGAAGTCGATATGTTAATTAGTTTAAGTTTAGTTGCTATCTAATTAACAAAAGTGGTTAAATGCTTTAGGGCTACTTTTTATGGTTGTTTTGGTCCTAATTGGAAGCTTTATTACTTTAATTAATTCTCTCAATTAATTAACTCTTTCTGGGCTCACGTAACAATTTTTCACCAAAATAGTTTTACTGAGTTGAGTGGACCCAGAAGTAAGGGTGTTCAAAAGCGGTTAACTGCTTTCTTGAACCAAACAGGTTTTTCGGTTTAGGAAAATTCTTGAAACAAAACCGAACCGGTTTGGGAGGAAAACTGGTTTTTCAGTTAACCGAAAAACCGGTTAACCGCTTTAAAAAAACTGGTTAACCGGTTTTGAATAATTTTTTTCTTTTTATTAGATAAAGCATATTTTTTTTTTCCTAAATTAAATTATAAGCATCAACAATACATATCCAAATTAAAATTAAACATTCATTCATATATAATATATATTATTTAGTGAATTTAGGGATTAAGATTATTTTTTTATTTAATATATAATATATATTATTTTTTTATTATAAATATATATTTTAGTAAACCGGTTCAAAAAATCAGCTTTGGTTAACCAGTTTTCATTTTTACCCAAACCTAAAATCTGGTTTTTTGAATTTTTTGAACGGTAATCAAACCCTTTTTTTGGTTCGATTTGGTTTTTACATTTTTTTAACACCCCTACCCAGAAGTTATAAATTGGCCTAGAACTTCATTGACTAGTAATATGAGATGTGACAGTAAGTTTTTCCATCACAGCAAGATGCACAAATAGTCTTTGGCAGTGATGAAATAGTCACCATAAGAGGGCACTAATTTGGATTGATGAAAGTATATATGTTGACTTGTTTTCATTTAAAGTTTCTTTGATCTCTTATCTCTTTCAGTGTTTTGGGTGGTTCTCATTAACAATTAGTCAACCTTTAGTTAGTTCACTAAGTTACAGTCTACAAGTTGCCCTGGCAGCTAGGGTACATCTTATAGATATATCATGTTCAAAAGTCGTATTCCAAACAAGTTGCTCCTACATTGACAACTACAAATGTCTTGTTTTATAAATCTTTTTCAAATTAGTTACTGAGTTGGAAAGCTAGCATAGCAGTAAACTAGTAAATGAAAGAGAATTGAATAAAGAACATAGGCCAATACAGAGGAAAACAGAGGTAAAAGGAGCAATGTGGAATAATTATCATATTTGATATTTCTTTCTAGGCTCGCCAAATAACCGTTTTTCACCAAAATACTTTTACTGAGTTGATTGGACCCAGAACTTATAAATTGGCCTAGAACTTCATTAACCAGTCATATGAGATGTGACAGTAAGGTTTTTTTATTTAAAGTTTCTTTTGAGTAGAATAATCTCTTATCTCGTCAGTGTTTTGGGTGGTTCTCATTAACAAGAAGGAATTTAGTTCAGTTGACTAAGTTGCCCTGGCAACTAGGGTACGTCTTATATACATATCATGTTCAAAAATCAAAGGGCAAGAAATATTCCAAACAAGTTGCTCCTGACATTGAAATAGCTGCAAATGTCTTGTTTAAAAAATTAGACTAGTAAATGAAAGAGATTGAATAAAGAACATAGGCCAAAACAGAGGAAAAAATGTAGAATAATTATCAATGAAAAGAAAAAGGAAATTAATTTAAATTTGCTAGAAATGTTACTCTAATTTTTGAAGAGTCTGATTACTACTTCAATGTTCATCCTCTCCTCATTTTAAATATATACCATGAATTTCAACATTATTCAAATATATAATAATTAAATTTGAAAGGGTCAAGAAAATTTGAAAATTATTATTTTTATTAATTAATATTTGGGCTCACGCTACTGTTCTCATACGTCTTCTATATTAAGAAGACCAAGACTCATAAACTTATCCAGACTATTGACTCAGTTTTTTTAGAAGGAATTTTCTCTTATCTCTTCGGGAGGTGTTGGGTGGTTCTCATTTGTTTCCCTGGACAAGCTATCAAGCTATAGTCAGTTGACTCAACTTCTTTCTACAAGTCACCATGGCAGCTAGTGCAAGTCTTGTTCATATATCATTTTCAAAAATTGTATATTAAAAAGCATATATGATTCCTTATACATCACAAACTTTGTATTCTAACTTGAATTTTAATTTAAAATATATTTACTTTTCCTTAAAATAAAGGAGATAATGGCTACATGAATAAAATAATTGATTTGAACTTGAAGCCGATTTTTGGTGTCCAAGCCCACATGGGGCAGACAGACAACCCAACAAGGGTGATTTTTCAGCCCCTACTTTTTTTTATCTTTAACCCTAACTTGAATTTGAAGGGAGGTTATAACTGTAATAATGTATTTTATTATTCTTCCTCCATTTTTTCACTTCAAAGCTTTGTATTTACAGTTCTAAAAAACAAGTAAATTAAGTCAATCGTAATGAACAATAATTGATAAATGGTGTCTCGATGAGATAATAGTTGATGAAAGAATTTGATTGCATGATAACCATACTATTGACAGGCTACGGTTTCTCTGAATCCAAATCTATCGGGTAGCCATGATGCTTTGCTAGAGGCCAATCTTGGTCTATATGTAATGAGACAATTAATTAGTGTTAATCGTAATACTATACACTGCCGATGTGATGAGGAGCCTACGGGTCACACACTTAGAAGATAATTTAAGGATCAATTTGTGAGAAGGGTATTTTTATCTTTTAGGACAAAAGGGTATTTTGGTAATCTCACAGTGTAATTAAATTTGCTGAGGTTGTTGCATGTATTTAATTTTAATATTAAAATTAAATTAGCGAGATTATATTTAAATATATCTATGCATATATTGAAATGAATTATTATTATTAATTAAATGTTAATATATTATTATATATATTAATTGATTTTAATTATAATAATAATTAATTAATTTAAAAATACCAATTACATGGTGTTTGGTTGCAAGGGTAAACTAGGGTTGGAGCCCATGGCTATTCCTAAGTGGAATAGGGTTTTAATTGTTGCACTATAGAAGTGCAACTTAAAAATTAAAACATAAAGCTGAATTTATTTCATTCAATTAAAACCCTAGCCACCCTATCTCTCTCTCTCAAGAAAAAAACTTTTCTTGTTCTTCTTTCTTGATCCTTGAAGCCCTTGATTGTTCTAGCAAAATAATCAAGGGTTCTTCGGATTATCTTCATGTGGACTTCTGTGAGTGCAATCCTAGTTTGGATCAATTGGCGAAAAATCACGTGAACAGTAACTATGAACAGTACACGTGAACAATGTTCCTGTCTGAAATCAAAGATATTCGAAGGAGCCTCCAAATGTACGTAAGTATTCTAATCCTTGAATAGATTTACTTTATACAAATTTTTGTTTATAAACATGTAAACGGTATAGTCTATACTCGGATCTACACAAAGAAAGGTAATTGATTTACCGATTGAATTTTTGTTTTCCGCTGCGTATGGTAGATCAATTATTTACAGTGGTATCAGAGCCTCGAGTATTAGATTATATTGTTTAATTGATGTTTGATAACATGTCATTGCATGATTTTAAGTGTTTTTAAATCTGGAAAAATTATGTATGTTAAATGTCTTAATTAATCAATTGATTAAATAATGTGTTGATTGAATGTGTATTGGTTGGTTGGTGTCCTGGTTGAATGTTTAAGCATTCGATTTGATTTGGATTCGTGTCATTATATGAAAAATTGCAAAAGACGTTACTATGCCTAATTCATTGTTTTGCGGCATTAGCTGCGGCAAAATAACACTTTGTCGTGGCGAGATGCAAAAAGTGAATCGGGCCGCAGCGAAATAAACCTTTGCCACAGCGAAATTCCAAAAAAGTAGATCTAGTCGCGACAAAATAAAACCTCGCTGCGGCATAAAACTCTTTAGAACGATTTGTGTTTTCTGGAAGTTCATGGTTGCCACGGCAAAATAAAACTTCGCCGTAGCAACCATGTGTGCATGAACTTTGTCGGGGCAAAGAATTTCTTCACCACAGCAAGAAACCTACTATTCGATTTTTGCTTTCCGTTTTTCGCACAAGGGCTAAATTGCAATTTTTTGAACCTTTAAAGGCAATATTCATTTTGCACGTTTAAGATAGTAACTTGATAATTTAACCCATCCAATCCAAAAATTGAATGTTTTTTAATGTATGCAATGTTCTTGTTTGATAAATTTTGCACGTTTAAGATAGTAACTTGATAATTTAACCATCCAATCCAAAAATTGAATGTTTTTTAATGTATGCAATGTTCTTGTTTGATAATTGCATGTGCAGTACATGAGCCTTAGACCTATTGTTTATTGTTCATTGGGTTTGTTTATAATTTTTATAAACATCTGTGTGTCTTGCCTCACTCTCTTAAATCTCCATGTATTTCTTCTCCTCATCTCACTCCCCTTGTATGAAACGCGAGGTTTCTATTTTATTGATGTAAATTAGGATAGGATTTTTATTATAAAATTATTTGTAATGATCGTGAAGAAGAAACGAAGAAGCTATGAAGAGGAATGACTTGAAGACCCAAGATTAACTTTTAAACCCTAGGTTGACCTACCGATTCCTCTAGGCTCAAGGAAATTGGTTTTAGTGGGCTATGTACCGGTACGTTTAATTTTTTGTTTAGAATGCATGCTAAGGTTGAATGTTCAATAACATGTCAAACAGTGTCATTCTAACAAAGATAATAATTTGGTAAGACATTAAATAAAAACCCTCAGATAAGATATATTAAGTCACGTATGCCTCAAACCACTGTTCATCGGAACCTTGTTCGCTACAAAGAAGGGTACACTTCTACTAGTGGGAGGCTAAAATTCATTGGAGTTTTCTTTAATGATGATGGGTCAACTTAAAATGATAGTTTTGCTTGTTCACCACAGCGAAGGTTGATAAACACGTCATAGGCACAGTAGAGAAGTACACATGTTGAGTGTACATAGTGACATGTAGTGTCCACTCTACTAATATTGGGAATCACACTTGAGGATGATGGCTAGGCCGTTGGATTGTGTGATTGGCTTGTTGGCTTACTTCACATTTCAGGTTGGTAATAGGTGTTATCAACTGGTGTGGATTAAGTTTGTTGGCCTATCTAATCATCCCATTTTGGCTTGTTCCCACAATGAAGGTTTGAAATGGGCCAGATGGGATCTCAGTCCATTAGGAAAGCCAATGGGCTCTCTCGAGTTAATAGTGAGGGCTATTGGCTTCAGGAAAATAGTGGAAGTGTTTTTTAATAAAAGACCGCATTAAGAAATAATAAACATTATATTGACTTTACTTTTCTTAATTGTAGATTCACTTAAAAATAAGCGTTATGAACTTATGACCGATAATGGAGAAAGAAAACAAGTTGAAATGGATCCAATTTCTCAAACTAGTATCGTAATCTTTGGATTATACTTAAGTTCGAAAAGAAATTGTATATCTTTGATAAGTCATACATGGTTGAGCCTAATCCTGATGCCACTCAGGAAGTAAAGGATACTTATCAAAAGTTCTTTAATGATGCTAATGTCATTCAATGCTTGATGTTAGCATCGATGACACCAATGCTGCAAAAGTAACATGAGAATATGGACACTGTAGCCATTATTCTACACCTCAATGAGCTTTACGAAGGGAATGCTCGACATGAGAGGTACAGGTGTCAAAAGCACTATTTGGAAGTCGCTTGACCTAGGGAGCCCAAGTTGGGCCCTCGTGTGCTCAAAATGATCGAAGCACATAGAGGCTTGAGACTTTGGGGTTTGAGTTGGATGCAGAATTACAAGTGGATTTAATTTTACAATCCTTGCCTGACTCTTATGCACGATTCATAATGAACTTCAATATGAACACTATGGTGAAAACCGTGTCGGAGCTTTTGAACATGCTAAACCCTACAAAGCAAGACTTGAAGAAGTCCAAGCCTAAAGGACAGGATGCTCTCAAGCCTGCGGGTGGCGTTGGGAAAAGTAGGAAGGTAGTCTGCTTCTATTGTGGCAAGCTTGGTCACTAAAGGAAATGCTGCAAGGCTTTCCTCGCAAACAAGAAGAAGTTAGATGTTTCACTTCAAGTATGTTTATGATTGAGATTAACTTCTTTCCTTCAACATCTTGGGAGTCATTACGAGATGTGGCACTCACATTTGTACTAATGTGTAAGGGACTAAGGCAGAGTAGATTGCTCACCAAAGGAAAAGTGGACCTACGAGTTGGAAATGGAGCACATGTGGCTACATTAGCTGTAGGGACTTATTGTTTGTCTTTGCCTTAGGCCTTATTATTAGAACTCAAAGACTATTATTTTGTACTTGCAATTTCTAGAAACATTATTTCAGATCTGCTTTGGATAATATAGGATATCATTTTGAGATTTCTAAAGGATTGTTGTCCTTTAATTTGAATGGTATTCTATTTGGAATTTCAAGGTTATATAACGGATTATATTTTCTTGATTTGAACAATAAAGATATTCTCAACATTGAAATTAAGAAAGCTAAACATAGCAAACAAAACCATACATACCTTTGGTATTGTAGATTGGGTCATGTTAATCAGACTCGCATTGCAAAACTTCAAAAGGATGGAGTTTTGGACCCTTTTGACTTCCAGTCATTTGAAGTATGCGAGTCATGCCTTTTAGGTAAGATGACCAAGTCACCTTTCACAGGACAAATTGAAAGGGCAATTGAACTATTAGGCACCATCCATAGTGAAGTATGTGGTCCACTAACAGTTGAAGCCAGAGGTGGAAATTCCTACTCCATCACATTTACTGATGATTTCAGTAGCTATGGTTATGTTTACCTCATGAGACATAAATCTAAAGTCTTTGATAAGTTCAAAGAAATTAGGAATGAAGTACAAAATATGTTAGGGCAAAAGTATTAAAGCTCTTTGGTCAAATCGAGGAAGGTGAATACTTAAGCTCAGGGTTTTCTGAATACCTAAAGGAATGTGGGATAGTATCACAACTCACCCCTCCGTATACACCCCAACACAATGAAGTGTCTAAAATGAGGAAGAGGACCTTACTTAACATGGTTAGGTCCATGATGAGTTTTAGTGATTTATCGTATCATTGTAGGGGTTATGCCCTAGAGATTACAACTCACATTTTGAACCATGTGCCATTAAAGTCTATGGACAAGACTCCATTTGAATTATGGAATGGGCAAAAGCCCAATTTGTCTTAACTAAAGATTTGGCGTTGCGAAGCTTATATCAAAAAATTGACTTCGAACAAGTTGGGCCCAAAATCCTACAAATGTATATTTGTGGGGTATCCTAAAGAGACCAAAGGATACTATTTCTACCATTTAGAAGAGTACAAAATTTTTGTTGCTTGTACTGGTGTCTTCCTAGAAAATGAATTTTTTTTAAGAAGTACTAGTGGGAGAAAATTTGAACTCGATGAAGTTCTAGAGCCATAAGATATACTAGACGAAAGACGGGAAGATGTGCAACAAGCAGTTGTTGAACATTAAGAGGAGGTTACTCCATAACTTATGGATCAAAGTGAACCACCTCAAGTAGCATACGAGCTACGTAGATTTGGGAGAGTACGTCATGAGCCTGAGAGATACGGTTATCTCGTGACTCAACATGGTGACGTACTTATCTACCAAGACGATGAACCCAGAACCTACAAAGACGCTATATCGAATCCAAGTTCTATTAAATGGCTTGAAGCCATGAAATCTGAGATGGACTCCATGTACCAAAACCGAGTATGGTCTCTGGTGGAACCACTTGAAAGGGGTAAAACCCATAGGGTTTAAATGGTTCTTCAAGAAGAAGACTGACATGGATGGCAAGGTGCACACTTATAAAATACAACTGGTTGCCAAAGGTTTCAAGCAAATTCATGGTATTGACTATGAGGAAACATTTTCACCGGTTGCCATGATTAAATCCATTGCATATCATAATTATGAGATTTGGCAAATGGATGTCAAAACGGCTTTCCTTAATGGAAACCTTGAAGAGGATGTGTATATGACACAACCCTAGATGGTTTCATTCTTGATAGGCAAGTTGAGAAGGTATGCAAGTTGCAGAGATCCATTTATGGACTCAAGCAAGCTTCAAGGAGCTAAAACATTTGTTTTTGATGAAGCCATAAAAGAATTCGGTTTTTATCAAGAACGAAGATAAGCCTTGTGTTAACAAGAAAGTGAGTGGGAGCATAGTGGCATTCCTAGTATTGTATGTCGACAACATACTTCTGATCGGGAATGATATATTGAACTTGCAGTCGTTAAAGACTTGGTTATTCAAATGCTTTTCCATGAAAGACTTAAGAAAAGTAGCCTACATCCTTGGAATAAAGATCTACGAGATTGATCACGTAGGTTGCTTGGCCTAAGTTAGAGTACATACATTGATAAGGTACTGAAGAGATTTAGTATGAAAGAATCCAAGATTTCTTCCGATGTCACATGGTGTCTATCTCTATAAGGATGTGTCCTAAAACACACGATGGGAAAGATAAAATGAAGAGGATCCCATATGCGTCAGCAATTGGATCCATCATGTATGCCATGTTATGTACTCGGATTGATGTCTCATGTGTGTTAAGTACTTGTAGTAGATATCAATTGGATCCAAGTGAGCATCACTAGATAGCTATCAAGAACATCCTTTAAGTACTTGAAGAGGACTAAGGAACATGTTCTTTGGTTTATGGAGGGGAAAATGAGTTCACTATAAGAGGATACAGTGATGCTAGTTTCCAAACGGATAAAGATGATTATGGATCGTAATCAATTTTTGTATTTTGTCTTAATGGGGGTGTAGTGAGCTGGAAAAGCTCCAAGCAAAGCACTGTAATGGACTCTACAATAGAGACTGAGTACATTGCATTATCCAATGCGGCCAAAGAAGTAGTTTGGATTAAGAAGTTCGTCACCAAACTTGGTGTGGTTTCCATGATTGTTGATTCAATATACGTCCATTGTGACAACAATGGAGAATTGCTCAAGTAAAGGAACCACGATCTCACCAAAAGTCTAGACACATACTCAAACGTTTTCATCTTAGCAGAGAAATGATTGAGAGGAAAGATGTATAGATCAATAAAGTGCATATTGAATGACAATCTTGTCGATTCCACTACAAATCCTTTGTCGTAGCAAAAGCATGAAAAACACTTAAGGTTATTCGGTATTAAATAGATGAATGATTGGCTATAGTGTAAGTGGGAGATTGTTAGAGTAGGTACCCTAGAGCCAATCAATTATTGTAAAATTGACTCTATAATAAATGTTTATTTATCAATAAAAGGCATATTCTACTATATCACATAAATCATATTATATGTATTGATATATGCCTTTAGGATGGTAGAACCATAATGAGGGTATCAAGTGTTTCAAATCTTGATAGTGAGAACCCTATGATCACATATGGGGACCATTCTAGAAATGTCCGTAGCCCCTAATATTATTCTAACTAAGGACACAGATAATATGGTAAGGCTATCATAGTATTGAATGACCATTGTCGAAAGGCAGTGACTAATCTCACTTGTCAAGGTTGTTTGCCAACAACCGGGTGCAATGCATGGGTGCTTGCTAAAGGCAAGTTCACTGGACAGACCCATGAGAGGATTCCATATGGATGGTAACCCCAGTGTTTTTGGAATAAATCCTCTAACGGATGGTGGTGCATGTGATCCTTAGACTTGAGATCACCGGAGTAGAGCACCTTGTGCACCAATTGGTGTAGTTTGACATTAGCCCAACGTGGTTCTATTAAGAACTATCAATACGGTAGTGATTGGCCACATTGAGAAGTGTATCGAGACTATGGTGGGTCGACAAAGGATTCATCACTCCTTGGTACGAGAAGTTATATCACTGGTAATTTAGTAAATGACAATGAAACTAAATATGTGGCCACAGTGGGATTGAGTTAATGCTTAATCCAATTTAATATTCTTGTCATTGGTCTAGTAATTGAATACAAAGATGTCGAGGATATATGAGGTTGACACTATTTCTGTACCTTAGTCTCGATGAGAAAATAGTTGATGAAAGGATTTGATTACACGGTAACCATACCATTGATAGGCTGCGGTTTCATTGAATCTGAATCTATCGGGTAGCCAAGATGCTTTGCTAAGGGCCAATCTTGAGTACGTAGTGAGCGTTCCGCTTGGTGTTAATCGCGATACTACACACTGCCGATATGATGAGGAGCCTACGGGTCACACATTTAGAAGATAATTTAAAGATCAATTTGTGAGAAGGGTATTTTTCGTCTTTCATGACGAAATGGTATTTTGCTAATCTCACTGTGCAATTAAATTTGTTGAGATTGTTGCTTGTATTTAATTTTAATATTAAAATTAAATTAGTGAGATTATATTTAAATATATCTATGCATATATTTAAATGAATTATTATTATTATTAATTAAATTTTAATATATTATTATATATATTAATTGATTTTAATTATAATAATAATTAATTAATTTAAAAATACCAATTACATGGTGTTTGGTTGCAAGGGTAAACTAGGGTTGGAGCCCATGACTATTCCTAAATGGAATAAGGGTTTTAATTGTTACACTATATAAGTGCAACTTAAAAATTAAAACATAAGGAAGAATTTATTTCATTCAATTAAAACCCTAGCCACCCTATTATCTCTCTCAAGAAGAAAACTTTTCTTATTCTTCTTTCTTGATTCTTGAAGCCCTTGATTGTTCTATCAAAATAATCAAGGGTTCTTTGGATTATCTTCATGTGGACTTCCATGAGAGCGATCCTACTTTGGATCGATTGGCAAAAAATACATGAATAGATGAACAGTATCTATGAACAATAGATGGTGAACAGTGCCATGAACAGTGTTCTTGTCCAAAATCAGAGATATTTGAAGAAGCCTCCTAAACGTACGTAAGTATTCTAATCTTTGAATGAATTTATTTTATACAGATTTTTGTTTACAAACATGTAAACGGTATAATCTATACTTGGATTTAGGTAAAAAAAGATAATTGATTTACCGAATTGAATTTTTATTTTCCGCTGCGTATGGTAGATCAATTACTTACACTATGTTTATGTATAATCCTCAATGGATGAGGGTCGAGATAGAGGAAGAGGTCATTTTGGACCACGACTCATACTTCAAGTCTGTGGCAAAGGAGGGCATACTGCTTTCCAATGCTTATCATAGATTTGACCATGATTTTCAAGGCTTTGTCAATAATGGAAACACTATAACATCTGTTGGTTTTGTCAATACTAGAAAAACTAATCAAGTGGCATCACAAGGTCATTTTCAGAATCAATCTAATGATGTAGCTCAAGCTTTAATGGCTAGAATTCTAGTAGGTCAACCAGCACCAAATTTTGTGTGTTTGCCTCCCAATTCAAGCTACTCTGGTTTTGTTGGGACATCTAACTACCTCACCCAAATCCAACTACTAGAGTTCCCATTAACATCTTTCCTGGTTCAACCTTAACTTCATTTTAGGGAGAAGGATACTTATCCTCGGTAGTCTCCTCACAGAATATGCTTGTTGCCACTCCTCAAATTGTCACTGATCAGACCTATCTATGTAAACTCATATGCCACCAATCACATGACCTCTGATGCTAATAACTTGTTACTCAATTACAACTATAATGGAAGGATCTAATGTCCAGGTTGGGAATGGCTAGAGTGTTCATGTCACTTACACAAGTGAGTCCTTTTTACTTTCCAACTACTTATCCTAGGGTATTATATCTTAAGAAAATGTTGTGTGTTCCTCACATTGCAAAATAATTTATTAAGTATATCTCAAATCACTAGAGATAATGTTGTTATTGTGGAATTTCATTGTGATCATTGTCTCATAAAGGATAAGGTCACCAAGGCTATTTTACTACAAGGCTCTCTAAAAGAATGGGCTATACCAGTTGCAAGTTTCACTTCCTATTAATTGGTTCTATGTTCATTTCCTTCCATTGATCAGGAAGGTGTATCTTCATCTCTTGTTGACTACAATAAGATATTTGCTTGTTTTACTAGTGTTTCTTTAGTTTGTAATAAAGAAGTTGTTAGTAATAATGTTAGTCTTGGTGCATTAGTTATTTAAGCTCATTGTATGCCGATAGATGAATCTTAATGTAAAAGTTAGATTTACTAAGTTGTGGCATGCTAGATTGGGGCATCAACATGAGAAGAATTTGAAACCTTTATTGGATAAAATGAATATATGTGGATCTTTTGGAAATAAAATGCAGCAAGCTTCTTTTTCCTTTATCACATTCTCACACTAAAAGATCCTCTAGAATGGGTCTATTCTTACCTATGTGGTCCTTACTCCAATTTGTTCCTCTGAAGGTTTCAAATATTAGATGTTATTTGTGGATGATTTCAATAGATACATGTGGATTTACCCTTTAAAACTAAAGTTTGAAACCTTCTCTGCATTTACACATTTTCATAGATTAGTTAAAAAAGGCAATTTGAGGTTAAATTGAAAAGTTTGCAAACTGATTGGGGAGGAGAAGTTTAGAAATCATTTGCTGGGTATCTTCAAGCACATGGGATTATTTTTGGACATCCCTTGCCCTTACTTGCATCAACAAAATGGAAGAGTGGAAAGGAAACATAGAACAGTTACTAAATTTGGGTTAACTTTGCTAACTCATATTGTCCATGCCTCTGCCAACATTTTTCCTTTCTAGAAATTGTTTAATCAAAAGCCAAATTATAATGACTTTAAGGTGTTTGGGTATTGTTGTTATCCATATATTAGGCCCTTATTAGAGGCATAAGTTCTCTTATCACATTGAAAAAGTGTGTGTTTCTAGAATATAGCTCATCACACAAAGGCTACAAGTGTCTATCTTCTTTCAAAACTTTATGTTGCCAAACAAGCAAAGTTTACTAAGGATGATTTTCCTTTTAAAAATGTTTTTAAGTGTCATTTTTTTAAATATTGATCTTGTAGGATTGACATCAACACTAAATCCAAGACAAGTCTCTTCTACTTGGGATCTATCCCATTGTTTTGGTTCTTCAGTTGGTGTTCCCTTTGATTCTGATGGTTCTCTTATTCATAATGCTCCATCTAGTGTCACTCCAAGCTCATTTAGATCCTGCCTCAAATCTTTATAGTTCACAGAAAATCAACCTAATAAAATGCAGCTAATCACACTTCAGTTAATTTGGCTTCTACCCTAACTCTATAGTATGATAATTCAGCACATCAAACTGTAGCTAAATCAAATGATGGCTAACACTAAAAATTGGTGATCAACATTAAAAATTTACAAGTTAGTTCTCCCAGTATTGACTCTCACTCAACAACTCCTAACTCAATCTCTCAGCATAATACTTATGTTCCACATTCTGCTAACCCTAATGGCATTCAATTAGAGGTGGTTCTGCCCATGTCTTAGCCATCATCATCTACCAATAATGGTTACTCAATCTAAGAGCCATTCTCAAACCTTTTTAGGGCAAGCTTTCCTCTTCTACTTGTCACATTTTACTTGGACCAAGAACACCTTCAAAAGCTTTGCAAGTACTTGAGTGGAAAGCAACCATGAGTGATGAATTTCTAGCTCTTTTAAGAAACAATACCTAGGAATTGGTTCCTTATACATCAGACATGAATGTAGTAGGATGCAAATGGGTTTTTAAGGCTAAACTTAATGGTTGATGGGACATTACTAAAGTATAAAGCAAGGCTGGTGGCTAAGGGCTTCCAACAAACACTAGGTTTAGATTATTTTGACACATTCTCTCTAGTTGTCAAACCTGCTACATAAGGATTATATTGTCCTTGGCTGTATATAATTAGTGGGATATCCAACAAATTGACATTAATAATGCTTTCTAAATAGAGAACTAACAGAGATGGTTTTCATGGTACAAGCTGACAGGCTATTCGCAAGTATACGAAATCGTGCAAGTAATAAAGTTCAAGTAAACGAGTGTCGAATCCCGAGGGAACTACCTACCAAGTACCAAACTATTATATCCTATTGATGTTTGATAAAATAGAATTTTAAGAGAAGCTTTAATGACAACGTAACAAACTAAAAACTAAATAAATGCAGAATTTGTTAAAGCTTTGATTTAAAGATCAAAATGACTAAACGTGGGGCATAGATTTTGCACCAATTTACTTCTATGCATTGACATTTGTTGTTAACCTAATTAAGCGTATTCTAAAGCCAAATCCCCTAATATTCCACTATCTCTCTCTCGAGCAATTAGCAAATTAACCTTTAAGCAACAACCCAAGATATCTCTAAGTTGGATTTAGGTGCTAAAAGATCGTTAAGTTCTATGGAATCTACCAGAGCCTCACAGATCGTGGTAACCTATCTCTAGCGTTTGCTCAATCTATGGTTTTATTACCTAAGACAAATCAGGTTTTGTCTCTCGATCTCAACCCAACCCATGATATCATTCAACTCTCGGGCCCTTGAGACTTGAAAGCATTACACACGATAATAAAACTTAAAAATCATGCTCAATATAAAATCAATATAATACTGTCAACACCTGTTCATAAATTGGGCTACATCTGTAGCCCTAGAAAAGAGAATTAGTTCATAATGAAAATAACAAAATCCATCATTCTGTTCAATGACATCAGTTCAAGAAAGAAAAAGATAAAAACTTCTCTAATCCGTGAACAAGAGCTCTCAGGATCCCGATCTCCAACTTGATAGCCGTCTTCTTCCTCCTCCAAAAGTCCTCTTTAATTTCTTAAAAACTCTCTTTTATATCTCTAGGGTTCTTGGTCGTGCTTAGGAAAAAGATTAGAAAACATAGCCCATTCAGATTCGGATTAGGGTAATGAATTAACACAAACCCGTGACCCATCGCCGCGGCGGTAAGAATAGTCGCCGTGGTGATCGTTCTTTCTGTCCAAATCATCTGTAATCTTTAGAATTAGATGAAGTCATCAACACAAACATTGTAGCTCTCTGAATAAACTTTCCAACGCCATCAAAATCGTCAAATTCTGACTTCTACAGCTCAAGTTATGATAGAAACATCGAGACATACTCATGATGAAGAATTTCCAGATTTTCCGTAACATCTTCGACGTGCCACAACTCCCTCATTTCGACCCTGATTCTTGTGCTGTTTGTTCCTACACGTCGTGAATCCTATCGACATCATTCTTTTCCCTTCAACAACCTGTTTGAGCCTGAAAACACTTAACATGCACTCGTGATCCCATAAATGGTATTTATGAAAGAAATAATCCAAATTCCACACTTTAAACACATTTTTCCATAAATAAACCAATTAAATCACTAACAAAATATAAACATTCAAGCTCTTATCACAACCAGAAGGTTTTGTTGATTTAACCTGTCCTAAGCATGTATGCAAGCTTCATAAACCCTTATATGGGCTGAAACAAGGCCCTAGAGCTTGGTTTGACAAACTAAAACATGCTTTAGTTTGTTGGCGACTTACCAATTCTGTATCTGACACAAGTCTTTTCTTCTACAAGAAAAGCCATAAGGTGGTATACCTATTGGTATACGTAGATGATATCCTCATCACAGGTACTGATCCTACCCTCATTTCTTAGATTGTTCAAGACTTGAACAAGCAATTTGCTCTTAAACATCTTGGTGTGTTACAATATTTCTTTGGCTTTGAGTTTAGCCGAAATGATTCAGGCTTACACCTTACTCAATCCAAGTATGCTCAGGACTTGTTGATTAGAGTGATAAAATTAATTTTATCAAATGTTATTTTGTCACAAGTATTATGACAAAATAAAGAAACATCACATTAAGTATGACAAAGAGAATATACAGTGACTAAAAAAAATATTGTCATAATATTTTATCACAATAAAGAAACCCATAAGAAATATAGTGAAGAAAAACATTTTTATCATAATATTTCGTCATAAATTTTTGGCGCCTAGGTAAATTGTTTATTGTGACAAACATATTTTGTCATAAAATATTTTAATCACTAGATTTAGTTATACATGCTATAACAACAAATTATTTTGTCACAAAAGAATTTATTTATTATTACAATAAAAAATTATCATAATAATGTTAAAATAAAGGGATTAAATATTACTGACAAAATATTTGAGTCAAAATTTAAGCACTGAGATAAATTATCTAAGAGACGATTTATATTGGTATTACGTTCCTTCTAATTAGCGTGTTGATTGAGCTATGCTACTATCTTTATATGCTGGATGAATTTCATGTATATGATGAGCTGCTTTAATAGAGGCATAAGACATTAGATGGTACTCTCATTATGGTGTGATTATTCTACCATTTTGTCATCAAATTATCCAAGGGAATGGGTGCAACAACATATCACTGGGCCCAAGCCAATAGTGGGCCCTTTGTAATTTATAGCTCATTTTTGTTATATTTTTATTTTATTTATTTTTCAGAAAAATACAAAGGCCACCAACAATTATCTACCATCTAAGAGGCTGTTTATTTTTTGGTCTTGAACAAGTCTAATTTTACTTGATTTAGACATTTTAGGTTTGTCTATTTTTTAAAATTTTATCTGATAATCAAATAAAATGTAAAAGCCAAAAAAATTTGGCTTTTATCTTAATGCTAAAACATCTTAATTAATATCATTTTTATTTGTCAATTATATTCCTATCAAATTTAAATAATTTCAGTTTTATCAAAATTTTTATATTATATTTTTTGTCTTTTTTATTTATCATAGTTGCACAAATCAAAATCAACCATCAAATGCAATCAACAATGGCAGAGCCAAATGTATTGGGCTTCTGAAAAAAATTTAAATTTCGTATAGAAAAATATGTTTTTACTCCCTATAAGTTTAGTCTATCTAGGCACCAAATTTTTTGAAAGTAACACTTTAGCCCTTATAACTGTAACTTTCTAATTAATTCCTGGCTTTGTCATTCAGTAAACATTATATTCTAGCGGCCCCAAAAAAAATTTTTTGGCCCCATCCTTGTGTCACGGGCTGGGAGTTTCACACCCAAAAGGCTAACCTATTAGGTGGAGGGACTCCCCCAATTTATAAGCCCAAAACTTCCCTAATACGTTTCTAATGTGGGATTTGTAACATTCTCCCCCACCCAATCCTGTGACCCCCTCGTCACAGGTGGGACCCCCTGCCTATCCGTCCACCTCACTCTCGTGTGGACCCACAATCACACGTGGATGCCCCTACGTGGGTGCTTGGCGGGACATCAAAAGACGGATTTGGTCTGCTCTGATACCACTTGTCACGGGCTGGGAGTTTCACACCCAAAAGGCTAACCTATTAGGTGGAGGGACTCCCCCCATTTATAAGCCCAAGACTTCCCGAATACGTTTCCAATGTGGGATTTGTAACACTTGGCAATCAACTTGCTTGGAATAATTGATCAAAAGTTCATATAACAATTGTGAGACCAAATTGAAAATTAATTCTTTCAAAGATCTAATTAATTTCATTGTTTTTAATTTTTTTGTTATAATAAAATTTTAATTACCATACAAACACAATGTAATAACATAATTATCATTACTTATTATATCTTATTTTATTTGTTTTTTTCATAATTTGAAATAACATAGTTATCATCCATGTAAAAATATAAAAGTAACTTTATAAGGACAGTTGTGTCAAAACATTGATAAAAACAAACAATCAAATACTTATAATTAGATAATGAAAAAGAAAAATATACGTATCTATCAGAATAGTACATTCAAACGTATTCAATAATTAGGACCATTTAATTTTCAGGTAAAAAAACAATAATAATGTGCGTTTGGTTCATTATTTTGAATATGATAATAGTGAAGAAGATGAGAAAGGTATTTGCAGATGGAGAAGAAGTTGGGTGGAAGAAGAAGAAGTTTGTAAACGTGGTAAAGCACTAATGCAGTGAAAAAGATGAGAAAATGAAAAAAAAATGAGAAAGAGAAAAAAAAAGGTGTAAAAAGTCAAACGGTCAAATACGTGATGCAGTGAAGAAAATGAGAAATGAAAAAAAAAAAAGTGGAGCACAAGCTGCAAAAATTCTTAAGGGTCAAATATATGTCACAACCGTTTTTTCAGGATTCTATTGTGAGAATAATAAGCCAAATACTATTTAAATAATCATGAAAATAAATAATGAACCAAACACCAATAATAATAAGGGGTGCGTTTGGTTTAATATTTTGGATAGGATTTTAGGGATAGTATTGGGTTATTGGATATGGGAGTATTACGAGGTAAATTTTAAAAATTTATAAAAAAGCCCTTAGGTTTACTAATTTAACTAAAGACCCTAACATGTAAAATGACAAAAACACCCCCACCACTGCACTGCGTTATTCCGCCACCAGCCACGGAATCTGGCCGAAAATTCGTTACTGCAGACTTGTCGGATCGTGCCGTAACACATCGTTATGGCCTTTTCCGGCTAGATCCATGGTGGATCCGCGGAAAAGGCCGATCTACTGATTTTTATGGTCGCGCTTGTTTCGGAAAAGGCCAAGCGGACGGCCATCTTTAACCGCCGCGGCGGCCAAAGATGTGGCGCGTTTCGGTCGGCGGCGGCCAAGATTTGGCCGCGTTGAACGCCAGCAACGGCCATTTCTTTGGCCGTCGGCCGGCGGCTGACTCGGCCGGCCAGCATCCGTGGTGGATCTGGCCGGAAAAGGCCACAACGGTGAACTTCCGGCCATTTCGGTCGGAAGTTTGGCCGTTGTACGAGCATTCCGGCTATCACCACGGTGGTTGCAGGAATCGCACAAGTTGATTGATGGGGGTGTTTTTGTTAATTTTTAAACTTTTTTTTCAGGGGGTATTTAGTGAAATTAATAACCTTATGGGGTTAAAATATAATTAAAAAAATAGGGTAATATTTTGAGAATATTGTACCAAACGCTATTTGAAAAATAGGATCCAGAATATGGATAAAAATATTAAACCAAACGCATACAAGATTATTTCCAAAGCCCCAGCTTGAATTTGTCCCATCTCTCTTACCACTTCCAAGACGTTTGGCCCCACTTGCCAAAAAAAGTCAAGCATCTACACCAAAATTCCACCAAGTAATGCACTCAGACAAGAATGTATAATAATAACCTTGCTAGGCTGGTGGGCTCATAGAGTTCACCCTTCCAAGACGTTTTTGCAAATTAATTCAAGCGTCTGAACCTTCCAAGACGTTTTGCAAAAGAAGTCAAGCATCTAAACTAAAATTCAACAAGGATATTTAATAACTAAGGAAGAGTTTGGAAAACAAACAATAATCTTAGCAATAAGTCTCTCTTCTATCAAATAGAACTTGACGCTGGTAAGAAAATGGGATCTTGGAAGTAGGTAGATAGGTCCTTTTCATTAATTTCAGGATAAGTTGGAAGTATTTGTGGAAGAATTGAAATGCATTAAGAGCTGAATTGCTGCTAACTTTTCTACAAATCACAGTGCCCACAAATTTCCATGTAAAAGCTCATTTCTAGTCTAGTTTTCATGGGCTGTCAAATTATATAGAGAATCATGGGATCATTTTTCTTTGTATTGATATCATATTTAATAATAACAACAGTAGACTGATACATAACATTAATCCATAAACTTATAACATATAACATGGAACAATATAATTCTTTTATTACTGTAAATGATAGGATATAATAAATGCATAGACATAGAAGGCCATTTCAAATTGTCAAATTATCCATGTATTAGAAAGCCTTGGGCCAATAGTTGTGGGCTTTATCATGTGTACATTAATATCAACAAAACTAAAATGAAAATGGGAAATTTTACCTATGATCATAAAATATACAGTTCTTTAATTTAACGAACAAAATTTGACGTTTCTTAATACAAGAAAAGTTCAACTAAAATATTGGTTTTATTTTTTTTCTTCCCCTATCGTTAAAAGTCTTACTTTGGTATTAAAAATCAAAATTAATGATCAATCATGATTGTATTATAAAGGGAATGATTTTAATTGAGTCATTCTTACTATAATATTGTACTACTTCACTTGATTTTTGAGTTAAATAAACATAAAAGCCAAAAAAAAAAAAAATATTAAGAAAGAAAATATAATTTAGCTCTATTAAGAACACGAAAACATTAGTCTTAAAAGAGGTAAGGAAATGTTATTGCTACGTCAACCCAACTGTTAATAATGTACCTTTGAAATAAAATAAAATATATGATATGGGAAACATTGAGTTAAAGAGGCTAAATGTATAATTTTGGTTTTGTAATTCGGTAGCTATATTAAAATGCCATAAGATGCTTTACCTGTGATGGATACCAAATATTAGGTCATCAATGAATAAGGGTGTAACTGTAACATTTTATTTCTGATGGTTATTATCATCTGCAAAGGGAGGGCATATATGCCACTACATTGCTTCAACTACATATATTATCTCTTCCATCACAATAACATAATAGTTGATGATATCTTTAGAATAACAATTTAAGTATCGTAACCTAGGGGTGTGCAAAAGAACGGTGGGTACCCGGGGTTCTAGTTCCAGTTCCTACCTAGAACTGACCATCACAAGGGAAAACTATTGGGGGTGTATCTGTAATTTTTTAAGAGTTTATTTGTTATTTTTTTAAATGGGATAATTGAAACTAACCTGGGTACCCAGAACCGGAACTAGAATCGATTTGTTAGGTTCCGATTTCTTTAAGTTATTAATTCCTTATTGGGTTTGGGGTTAGGAATATGAATCCTTGTAAAACTAGATTTAGTCTCTTGAACCTAGTATCTAAACACATTTTTCTCTTGTAAAAAGTGATATCAAAATGAAAGAGGTGCGACAGTATTAAAATAGTATTGACTCAGTTGGATGTAGTCTACATTGGGTGAACCAGGAAATGTTGCGCATATTACTTTTTCTTTTTACCGTTTGTGTTTGTTCGCTTATTGTTTATTTTGTTCTCGTATCGCTCTCTATTTCGTTCAGTTGGGACATCGGTTCTTGAATATGACTCACTGTGTTATTGTCACAAAAACAAAGACTTGATGTTTGAATAGTTCTAGGATTTACATTAAGTTTTTGGTTTGGTAATGGGTTGTCTCTGAAGTCTTATATGATTAAGTTTGAATTCATTTTCAATGAACAAGTTTAAAGAAAAATAATGTATTCCTGTCTGTGTAGAATGATGCATTTTTTTTTTTTTGTATTCATGTGGACAACTTCTGGACATTTCTCATCGCGCATCGTTTTCCTCACCGTGGCAGCAAACTTTTGGACAACTTCAATCTTCAATCGTGCCATGGCGAAACCTTTTGCTCATCATTGTGAAGCCATCTCTGGAATATTGCTAGAGTTCTTCAGCCTTTTCTTCTTCACCAATATATTCATCAATTACCAAAAAGTGTTCATATTGCAATATGATCTTCTCATATAAAGTTGTATTCAACAAAGAAAGAGTTTGTATTTTCTAATCATTATAGAAAAATCTCAAAACCCTGTAAAATATAATAGTGGGTGTTAGTATATATATTAGTATCTTATAATATCCCTAGAATATATGATTATTCCTGTAATTATGCTATAATTTCTTGTAATTATGCTAGGTTAGAATCTTTTCATATAGTGTATTTCCTTATTAACTTTGGCCTTCTCCATTATATATAGAGGCCTCCTTTGTATAGTTTAATGCACACAGAAATATACAATCATATGATTCCTCAAAACTCTCTTTATTTCAACACGGTATCAATGCCACTACTCTGATCTTCCTGTCCGTGCAAGCCGTTTCATTGGTGTTTCCTTCCACACCAACCTTGGCTTTCCCTACACTGACAATGGGATTTTTGTTGTTTTACATCCGATTTTTGCTCCTTTTTTTTTTTTTTTTATCAAATCTGATCGTAAATGGAGTCTTGAGAATTTTATCGGTGTTTTTGTGTCAAGATTTTCCCAATACGCTTTTGCACGTGCCCCCATGCACCTCCTGAATATTCAACATGTTTGACCACGCGCCACACATCTCCAACAGAAATATCAAGCCTGTTACAGCCAACTTTGATAAAAGCTTGAAAATACATATTTTGTTAGTGATTCAATTGGATTATTTGTGGAAAAATATGTTTAATTTGTGAAATTTAACTTAATTATTTCATAAACGTCTTTTATGGGATCACGGGTATGTTTTGAGTGATGTTTTGAGTGTTTTCAGGTTCTTAAAGATGATATTCAAATGAAGGTTACATCGATGATGGAATGTGGGATGACAAGAATCAAATGGTTTGTGATTCGGAGCTGAAACAAAGAAGTTATAGCGATTTGAAGTTAAAGTGAATATCCTGGAAAACGCTCCAGTTTTGAAAATGTGATAGTAATTTGACAATACCTTGAGCTGTATATTTTGGATCAAGATGATTCTTGAATTTTTGGAAAGCTGATTCAAAGAGCTACAATTCATATGTTTACCACCTGACAAGATTCGAATGCTATCATGCTCAAAATCCACCGTCTTATCGAGATTGCAAGTTTTAGGCCAGAATCAACTATGCCTAGGCACAGTGCCACGGCACAACTGCGATTTTGGATTTTTTTACATTAAATTTATGACATGTATTTCCTGTTTTAAGAGTTCTAAAGTGATTAGGATAGTGATAATCATAACCCTAAAACCCTAGGAGTATAAATAGATGTCTTTAGCTTATTTTCAAGGGAGAGAGGAGGGAGAGAAGTTTATCTGCTCTTTGGAGATTGCAAATTCCTGCAATTTTGAGTCACCAATTAGAGAAGTTTTTCTACTCTTTCTTATACTCATGTTTATGAATACAATGGTTTTTATTATTGAAAGTATGACCTAATTTATTTTCTAGGGCTAAGATGTAGCCCAATTTTATGAATATGCATTGAATTATTTTGTTGCTAGTTTTTATTAAGTTTTATTATTGCACTTAAAGCTTTCAATTCTTAAGGGCCGTAGAGTTGAATGATTTTATGTGTTAGGTTGAGATTGAGAGATGAAACCTAATTAGTCTAAGGTAATAAAAATCATAGATTGAGCGAACACTATAGATAGGTTACCGCAATCTGTGAGGCTCTGGTAAATTCCATAGAATTTAATGATCTACAATTGCTTAAATCTAATTAGAGATAATTCGGGTTAGTAATTAGGAGTTAATTTGTTAATTTTTCGGGAGAAAGTTAGTGAAATATTAGGGAGTTTGATCTTTAGAATAAGCTTAATTGGGTTAACGATAATTGTCAATGCATAAGATTAAATTGGTGTGAAATCTATGCCCTAGGTTTAGTCGTATTGATTTCCTACCAAAATATTAATAAAAGTCTGTTTTTATTTGTTTCTAAGTTGTTTTATTTTTCATTGAATCATTCTGAAAATCTAATTAATCAAATAGCAATAAGATAGGTTAGTGTGGTACTTGGTATTAGTAATTCCTTTGGGTTCGACATCTGTTTTCTTACACTTTATTACTTGCACGATTTCGTACACTTACAAAAATCAACAACAAACTTCAAGCCCAATCCAAGTAAGCCTTCCCAGCCCATTTTTCTTTCTTCTATAAATCAGCCCATTCAGTTCAAAGTCCAACCCAGGTCCACCCGTTGATTGTTGACCACTGAAAAAAAAAAAAAAAACAAAATGTCTTACTCCTCTCCCAACCTTGATAACATTGCTCGTCCTATTGATAACATTTTAGATGGTTCAAATTATAATATGTGGGCTCAAAATATGGAAGTATTTCTTAGAGGACGAAAATTGTGACGTTATGTTTCTGGTGATATGCTTGCCCCCAAACAGCTAGATGGTGAGAGTCTTGATAAGTTTGCATGTCGGCTTGAAGATTGGCATAGTATTCATTATAAAATATTGTCTTAGTTTATCAATACTTCTGTTCCATCCATCCATCCATAGCCTGCTTCCCAAGCTTGGTAATGCTCAGGCTGCTTGGGATTTTCTTGCTAAACGATACAACTGCACTCATGATGCTTCGTTGCAGCTCCAACTTGAGACTAAGCTTTATCAGATGCATCAGGAATCAGGTCAATCCATTGCTAATTTCTATTCTCAAGTTGATAATCTTTGGGAACAATTGTCTGCTGTAAATCCTCAACTCAAATGTTCTAATGACATTGTGTTGTTTGCAACCTATCGTGATCGTCGTAATTTATGCATTTTATGATGGGACTTCATGAGGATTTTGAATATACTCGGGCCTCTCTTTTGCATTGCACACCTCTTCCCACTCTTGAGACAATGAACTTATTTCCTAAGAAAATCGTCATTCAACCATGAAGATGCAAACTCTAGATTCAGTTGTTGCTACTGTCCCTCAGACTACCTTCAGATCTTCTCCAGCCTCGGGCCATTTCCCTTCTCAGTCTTTGAAGCCTGTCTTCTGCAAATACTGCAAACGTCTAGGTCACTCAGTTACGGAGTGTCAAAAATTGTAGAGCAAAAATCAGTCTCGGACCCCCTTGTTGCAAGCTACTACCATGGCTCCAACTGCTCCTTTTGCTCTTGAGTCTGCTGTTGAGCCTTCTTCAGTGTCCACTACTCTCACTGCTACTGACATTGAGGCATTAATTCATCAGGTTTTATCCCAGTCTTCTAGTGCTTTGTCTATCACCTCAGGTACATCTCCTTAGTTTTTTGATTATGCATGTTGTAATCACATGAACTCTGATTCCACCATTTTTTCACAAAAATATACTTTGTCACCCAATCCTATCATATATAATGCTGATGGTTCTCATTTATCTATTAGTCAAATTGGGTCTATTTCCTCCCCTACCTTATTTGTTGACAACACCTATCTTGTTCCCAAGTTATCCTTAAATCTCCTTTTAGTTGGTCAACTTTGTGAATTAGGTCTTCAGCTTACCTTTTCTAATGCTGGTGTTGATGTGCAGAATCTATAGACGGGTCAACTCATTGGAACAGTCTGTAAGATTGGACGTATGTTCGAGCTCGCTTCTCTGCAACTTCCATCCCATCTGTCTCGTTCCATTGTTGCTCCTGCCATCTCTTCCCAATTATGGCATTCTCGGCTGGGTCATGCCTCTATACCCCATGTTCATCTTTTGGTCTCCCAAGGGCACCTAGGTTGTATAGGTTTTGAGTCTTTTGATTGTGTTTCCTGTCAACTTGGCAAACAAACTCATTTATCTTTTAATATAAGTGACTCTTTTTCGACTGCATCTTTTGATTTGATTCATTCTGATATTTGGGGTCCTGCACCCACTCCTACTGAAGGGGGATCGCGTTATTTTGTTATCTTTATTGATGACTATTCTCCTCATAAATGGCTATACTTGTTACAGCATCGATCTGAGCTTGTTCATGTTTACCAAACTTTTCACAACATGGTACAAACTCAATTTTCTCGTACGATTAAAGTTTTTCGTTCAGATAATGCCATGGAATACAATGACTCCTTGAGTTCCTGAATCAACAAGGCACACTGTCACATCGTTCTTGTCCCTAGACCTCTCAACAAAATGGTTGTGCTAAACGAAAACATCGTCATATCCTTGATACTGTAAGAGCCCTTTTACTTTCTGCTTCTTTACCTAAAAAGTTTTGGGGTGAAGCTGCCCTTACTGCTATGTACACAATCAATCGGGTACCCTCACCTATACTTTATAACAAATCTCCTTATGAGCTTCTCTATGGCATGGTTCCTAACTATTCCTTACTTTGGGTCTTTGGTTGTGCCTGTTTTGTTACTCTTCCTCCTTATGAACAGACCAAACTTGAACCCCGTTCTCTGTTATGGCTTAACTCAAAAAGGTTATCGTTGTTATGATCCTCTTTCCAAACGTCTTCGAGTCTCTCATCATGTGAAGTTTTGGGAACACAAACCATTTATTAGCATATCCTCGTTCTCCCCTTCCTCCTCTAACCACTCACACATATTCACTTATCTCTCTATTGCTCTGTTTTCTGACTCTTCTATAGAGATTCCAAGCTCATCAGATAGTTCTTCCACTGCTGCACCCAATCCAGTTGATGCGTTTGATGGATCACCTGCCACACCACCCATTCCTCAGTTTTCTCCACTCCCTGAACCTCATGGTTCTAGTCGAGTAAGTGTTCCTCCTACTCATCTTCGTGATTATCACTGTTTCTCTATCCTTGCCACCCTCCACGAACCTCACAATTATCATGAGGCTCATACTAACCCTCTTTGGCAACAAGCTATGTGTGATGAATTGAATGCTCTTGTCAAAACACATACTTGGGATCTGGTAGACTTGCCTCATGGTAAACCTGTAGTGGGATGCAAATGGATTTATAAAATCAAGACTTGAGCAGATGGATTAGTTGAACGCTACAAGGCTTGACTTGTTGCTAAGGGGTTCACCCAGGAGTATGGCATTGACTATGAAGAGACTTTTGCTCCTATTGCTAGACTTACCTCCATCAGATCTTTACTTGCAGTCGCTGTTGTCTGGCGTTGGGAACTTTTTCAAATGGATGTTAAAAACGCCTTCCTTAATGGTGATCTTACTAAAGAAGTTTACATGCAACCTCCACCTGGCTATGAGCATCCTCCACATAAGTTTGTCGTCTTCGTCGCGCACTTTATGGGATCAAACAGGCTCCTCGAGCTTGGTTTGAGAAATTTCAGTCAGTGGTTTCTCAACAAGGCTTTCTTTCTAGCCCATATGATTATGCACTCTTTCTTCGCACTACTGGGGTAGGTACTATCCTTCTTCTTCTCTATGTAGACGATATGATTATTATTAGTGATGATATTGCTAGTATTCGAGATCTTAAAACTTTTCTTAGTCAGAATTTTGAGATGAATGATTTGGGACATCTTAACTACTTCTTTGGCCTTGAAGTTACTTCAAATCTAGATGGTTATTATCTCACTCAAGCAAAATATGCCTCTGATTTACTTTCCAAAGCTGGGTTGACAAACAACAAGATAACCACTAGTCCACTTGAGTATAATACTAAGCTTCTAGCCACTGATAGTTCTCCACTTGTAGATGCAACTCTTTATCGACAGTTAGTTGGCAGTCTCATTTATCTAACTGTCACCAGGCCTGACATTTCATATGTTGTTCATCTGGTCAGTCAGTTTATGAGTGCATCTCGATCTACCCATTTTGCTACGGTTCTTTGAATTCTACGCTACATCAAGGGTACTCTGTTTCATGGTCTGCACTTCTCATCCCACTCCTCTCTAGAGCTACAGGCCTATTCTGATTGCAGATTAGGCTGGTGATCCTACTGATCGTCGCTCCACCACTGGTTATTGTTTCTTACTTGGTACTTCTTTGATTTCATGGCGTAGTAAGAAACAGTTTGTTGTTGCCTGTTCTAGCACTAAGGCTGAGTATCGCACTCCTAGTGATATGACATCTAAACTTTTGTGGTTATGCTGGCTTCTGAAAGATATGGGTGTTCCTCAATCAATAAGTTCTCCTGTTCACTGTGATAATCGTAGTGCCATCCAGATTGCGCATAATGATGTGTTTCATGAACGTACTAAACATATTGAGATTGATTGTCACTTCATCTGCCACCATCTTCAGCAGGGTGTCCTCCAGTTACATTCAGTTTCTTCTGAAGATAATCTTGCTGATATTTTATGAAATCCCATCCATTTGGTCGACTTGGTGATCTTGTTTCCAAACTCCAGTTGACTTCACCACCAAGAGTTTGAAGGGGGATGTTAGTATATATATTGGTATCTTATAATATCCCTAGAATATATGATTATTCCTGTAATTATGCTATAATTTCCTGTAACTATGCTATGTTAGAATCTTTCCATATAAAGTATTTCCTTATTAACTTTGGCCTTTTCCACTATATATAGAGGTCTCCTTTGTATAGTTTAATACACAGAGAAATATACAATCATATGATTCCTCAAAACTCTTTTTATTTCAACATAGAGCAATTTTTGTAGTCTCATATTGGTTAGTTAACAAAGGATTTTAACCTTTTATGAGCTATATAAGGAGAGCCTTGTATTTTTGTATTATCTCTTCTTTCTATATTATCCGTGTATTATCTCTTCTTTGCACATTAAGTAGTATAACAGTAATATTGATCCAAAAAAAAAAAAAAACTGGCACAATAAATAAAATATTTAAATAATTAAAAGAAATAATTGATCTGTTCAAGTCTTTTTATATTATTTAATGCACTAACTTAATATTTACATAATTAAAAGAGATGATTATCACTAAAACACGACTTTCTACCACTTCCTCTGGCGTCTTCGTCGATTATGTTATAAATCTCTTACCTTTATCACCTCAATGTATTCTCTCACCTTAAGAAGACAAAATGAAAGGACAAAAAATTGCGCTGGTCGTTGTTTTCTACAGCTACATCTTTGGTCACAATTCCATGGACTGCAAAAGAGAATCTGAAATTGAATACGAGGCTAATAGATTCTACTGCTTGTTGAAGTGAGCATAAAATCATCGCAACTTAAGAGAAAACTTTTATCGACATATCCTATATTCCATGACATAGATAGAGTACCCCTGAAAAGCATTGGTATAATTATGGAATTAAAAAAATGAAAACTATACATGTCTTAGAAAATCTTGGGCCAATAGCCGCTGGGTTTGATCATTCCAGAAGGGAAAAGAGAATTACAACTCTTGAACATTACTTCTTTTAAAATAAATAAAAAAAAATTTAATATAGTAGAAATGTTCATCTCCATAAATATAATACTGGAATCTTCAAAAACCCGAAAAGTTTATCTTCATTACACAAAGGTCCAACAGGTTTCGAAAGTTATCAGAATCAAATTTAAATCACTGAAACTTAAATCACTGAAACTCCGGTCCTTCGATCCATGGGTTGTTGGCTAGTAACCTAATCCGCTTGTCCCTGCAAATTAAAAGTAGTTATTGTCAGCCACTTTTTCGCTAAACAAAAAACAGAAGCTTATGGCTCAGTTACAAGTTTACTAATTCATTTGATAGTCATTATAATATTACTTACAACTGGTTCGATCAATGAAATATTAATAATTAATTCATCTTCATAAATATGATATGGAAAATTCAAACCCCTGAAGTTTAACTTCACTATATTAAGATAATTACAAGCACCTTTATAAAGTTTACCCATATTCTTTTGAAGCTAAGTCCTTCAATCAATGGGTTGTTGTCTAGCAAGCACATTATTATTCCTCTCTGCAAAATTGGAAACAATCCATATATGTAATTAAAAAGAAAAGGAAATTAACTAAAATTTGATATATAGCATTCTACCTCTTGTGGCTGCCATATTGGCAAGATAATTGACTCTAATTTTCAAGAGTTTAGATACCACTTCTCTAATGTTGATCCTCTCCTCAGGTGATTCTCTTGTACACTCCATTGCCAAACCCAAGATTGATGATAAACATTCCTCCTTTCTAGAGAAATTTTCATCATCCCTACTTACCAAATTGCTATCCACAACTTTCGTCACTGCACTACATAATGATTCACCAACCCAACTCCTTAAGCTCATTTCCTCACTAAATAATTCATCGGTTGGCTTCTTCCTTGTAAATGTTTCCATTAGCATAATACCAAAGCTGTAAACATCTCCCTTTCGCGATAATTTTCCTTCTCTTCCATACTCAGTTTATCATGATTGCTTGTCGGATCATTGTTAGATAAATTAATGTGTCTTTTTACAAGAAAAATAATAATTAATAACAAAGTAAATTTAGCTAGAAAAACAAATATGGAGTATGAAAAAACTAATTACCTGGTGCCATATAACCAATGGTGGCAAGGGTTTGCGTTTGCATCATAGAGTCTTCTTCGCTTAAGAGCTTTGAAATTCCAAAATCACTCAAATGTGCAACCATATTTTCATCTAGCAAGACGTTGTTGGGCTTTAAGTCACAGTGTACAATGGGGGCTGAATAACTGAAATGGAGATATTCCAAAGCAGATGTAACATCTATCATTATGTTCAACCTATGTGAAATGTCCAAAATGCAGTTGTCAGAATACAAACATTTCTCCAGGCTCCCATTGGGCATGTACTCAAGTATCAAAGATTTAAAATCATCATTTGAGCAACTACTAATGATTTTAACAAGATTTCGATGTCGAATACTAGAGAGAACTTCACATTCTGCTTCAAAACTGGTGAGTGCGCCTTCAAAATGAAGGTGGAATACCTTTATCGCAAGCTCCATCCCATCATCTAATCTTCCTTTGTAAACGGAACCATAGCTTCCTCTACCAAGCAGGTTGTTCTCACTAAATCCATCTGTAGCTCTAACCAGTTCTTGGTAAGAAATTCTTCTCCATGTATGTTGTGTATACACTTCAGCATTAGTAGGTGGCTTTCTGCTCTTCTTTCGGCCTTTGGTCAACACAAATGTAAGAACCAGGACAACCATTGTGACTACAATGCTTAGTGGCAAAACAATCAATAGAAGAACCTTTTTTGTCCTTGATTTTCGATGTGTGCTTGTTTGGCATTGTGGAAGTTGCAACAGTGGAAGTTGCAATTGTGAAGATCTACACAATGCAAGATTCCCCTTAAATGATTCAACCGTGAAGTTTCTGAAAGTTCCTCCAGTAGGAATTTCACCACTTAGTTGGTTGAAAGACAAATTTAGATATAAGAGGTATGAGAGTTTCTCTAAAGACTTAGGAATAACTCCAAAGAGATTGTTATTGGACAGATCCAAGAAATTCAAGCTTGTCATGTCACCAATTGATTCAGGAATCAAGCCCTCAAATCTATTATATCTTAAGGAGAGATTCTGTAGATTTTTTAGGCTTCCCATATCAGTTGGGATATTGCCTGACAAATGATTCCTTGACAAATCTATAGCTACTACAACTTTCAGATTTTGAATTTCGAATGGGACAGATCCATTTAGAAAATTTGATGACAAATTAAAGTACAAGATGTCCTTAAGCTGCCACAAAGTCGAAGGTATGATAGAAGTCAACCTATTAGAGGCCAATGATAGTTTTTTTAGTGTAGTGAGATTGCCTAAGCATGCAGGTATAGATCCATAAATGTTGTTACCATCTAGCTGCAACTCATCTAATCCAATCAAATGACAAAGATGATCTGGTATGGATCCTTCTAATTTGTTATCTCTAAGATTCAAACCTTGGAGTTTTTGTAGTCCACCTAGTGTAGCTGGAATAGGTCCAGTCAATTCATTGCTTTGTAATTGGATTTCTATCAGGTGGTTTAAGTTTTCTATCTCTTCCGGAATGCTGCCACTAATATTGCAATCATTCATGTAAACATATTCCAAGGAAATAGAAAGATTTCCTATGGAACTTGGAAGGAGGCTATTGAGTGGATTTCCTGCTAACTCTAAATGTTTTAAATTCTTGCAATTCGCCAAAGAAGAAAGAATGCCCAAATTTGGGGTGGGCGATGTCAAGTAATTGTCTGATAAGACAAGCCACTCAAGATTTCTTAAATTACCAATTGTACTAGGAATGAAGCCTGTGAATGAATTATATGAAATATCTAGTATTGAAAGCTTGGAAGCATTGCTGATGAAGCTTGGAAATGGCCCGCTAAAATCATTGGATCCCATTCCAAGACCCTCAAGATTTGGAACTTTAGTAGTAGATGGAAGAATTCCTGAGAGTTTATTTCCTGCAATTCCAATTATTTTGATAGTTGAGATGTTGAAGATGGTAGTTGGAATAGGTCCAACTAGGTTGTTCCATGTGAGTCCCAACTCCTCTAGATTATGAAGATCACCAATTTCATGTGGCATCTCACCTGAAAATATGAGAGCTCATCAATTGTATAATGAGATTACTGGAAAAAGAAGATGCATCGTAATAAGACTAACTTTTCTTCGTTTAATCATAAAACACCTTAATCGTGAGACTTGAAAAAAGTATAAAGGCCTTAATTTATGAGATTAAGTAATGGTCAAATCATATCAAACAGCTATAGTACATCAAGGTTGAATATATCATACCTTGTAGTTGATTGAAGCCAAAATGCATCCCCTTAAGCTGAGTCAAATTTCCGATTTCTTTTGGTATGACTCCTGTAAAATGATTGATAGATGTCATTTCATTTAGCAAAACAAGATTAAAGAAAAGGAAAAACAAATTAATGAGGTGGAAGCAGAGTCAGGATTATGACATATTTTGTGCAACCAAGATGTAAAATTTTATATGTAGCCTCACGCTTGCATATATCATACCTTGGATTTTATTTTGGAATAGAGAGAACATCTGAAGCCGGGTCAAGTTTAGAATATTTTTTGGTATAACTCCTGTGAAATAACATAGCAAAAAGGATATAGTTTTTAACTCTTTACTAGATTTGTAATAAATTGTGAAGTTTGTATTAATCACTCGTGAAATGATCACGAGAACATCTATAATGCCACAAGGGTATCATATCACCCATACCACCAACCAATATATTGTTGCCACAAAGATTTTTAAATTGATAACTTCCAGTCACTTTAATTATAAAGATTCAGGAGGGAAAAAAAATTCATAGGTCGTGTAAATACATTGGTAGGTGCTATGAGTGACGTGGTACCCCATGGTTTTGAAGTTAATTAACGATTAAGAACAGAGTAGTTGTATGCAAACAAGATGTACCAGTGATGAGATGATTATATGCAAGTGAAAAACTCCTCAGTTGTGCAAGATTTCCCAACTCCTGTGGAATGTTTCCTACAAAGTCACAATGGTTAGATTAAAGCAAATAAAGGTTAAAAATATGAATTTTGAGATACAAGCTAATGCTGACAAAATCTATATTTGGGAAGACCTAGGGGTGAGCACGGGTAGCGGGTAGAAGGCCAAGGAGCGGGGATAAGAAGCCGGAGGCCGGAAGGCCGGAACCTACCCAGAACCTGCACTGTGCGGGTAGGTTCCGGTTCCAATTTTTTGGAACCGCTCTGTCTGATTCCAGGTTCAGGTTCTTACCCCGGAGGAAGGCCAAGGAAGGCCAGGAACTGTAAAAGGGTACCTGTTTGGAACTCGTAGGGGACCTGTTTGGAACCTGTTTTGGAACTTGGAACTCGTTTGGAACTGTTTGGAACTGTTTTGGAACCTGTTTTGGAACTCTTTGGAACTTTGGAACTGTTTGGAACTGTTTTGGAACCTATATTGGAACTGTTTAGAACCTATTTTGGAACTGAACTATAATGAAATATTTGTGAAATGTAAATAATGGGAGAGTTTCTATTATTTTACATATAAAAAAATTTAAAATAGAAAAAGTTAAATTTTTAGAATAACCTAATTAAATAAATATACGAATACAATTATACTTATTACATATAAATTACACCATATTAAAAGCTTTAATATATTATAATACATTAATATTAAAGTTTTGATCAATTAAGTGAATAATTGGAATTATGATCCAATTAAAAGTGTTTTACATTTTTAATGTTATTAAAAGAATTATTTTTTGAATAAAATAGTATATTTGATTGAGTAATAATATATTTAGTTATTTACTTCAATTATCAAGTTCTAAGTATATCTATAATAAATTAGTAATTAATTAATTATATATGATAAATTGATAAAAATTGATAAATTTAATTACTAGTTAAATATCATACTTAATCAATTATAACATTACATTATAGTTAAATGATTACTTAATTAATTATATTTTATAACATTACTTAATTGATTTATAGTATAATTAATTATAGCATTACATTAATTGATTACTACTTAATTAATTGACTTTATTATAAACATTAGTATAAACTTAATTAAATGATTAAAAATTTAATTAATTATAATATTACATTAAAAATTTATAGTATGATTATTTAATAGTTAATTCACTATAACATTACATTATAGTATGATTATATAATTAATTATAACATTGCATAATTAAATAATTACTTAATTGATTATGAGTTATGATATTATGTTTTAAACATTAGTAATTACTAATTTGCTACATAAACATTAGCACAATACTTAATTGAATGATAAGAAATTTAATTAATTATAACATTACCTTATAAACATTTCATTATAAACATTAATTAAACATTACATTATAGTTAAATAATTACTCAATTAAATTATAATATTATTATATTACATTATATATTATGATCACTTACCTAATTATAGCATTACATAGTTAAATGATTACATAATTACATAATTAGTTATGAATTTATAACATTACATTATAAACATTAGTAATTTACTAATTTACTATATTATTACATTGCTTAATTAAACGATTAAAAATTTAATTAATTATAACATTACTTTATATATTTGTAATATGATTACTTAATCAATTATAACATTTCATTATAAACATTAGTATATTAATTAAATGATTTGAAATTTAATTAATTATAATATTAAATTATAGATTTGTAGTATGATTACTTAATTTATTATAACATTACATTATACTATTATAGTATGATCATATAATTAATATAACATTACATAATTAAATAATTACTTAATTGATTATAAGTTATGATATTATATTTTAAACATTAGTAATTACTAATTTACTACATAAACATTAGCACAATACTTAATTAAATGATAAGAAATTTAATTAATTATAACATTACCTTATAAACATTAATTAAGCATTACATTATAGTTAAATAATTACTCAATTAAATTATAATATTATTATATTACATTATATTATAATCACTTACTTAATTATAGCATTATATAGTTAAATGATTACATAATTACTTAATTGGTTATGAATTTATAACATTACATTATAAACATTAGTAATTTACTATACTATTACATTACTTAATTAAACGATTAAAAATTTAATTAATTATAACATTACTTTATATATTTGTAATATGATTACTTAATCAATTATAACATTCCATTATAAACATTAGTATATTAATTAAATGATTTGAAATTTAATTAATTATAATATTAAATTATAGATTTGTAGTATGATTACTTAATTCATTATAACATTACATTATACTATTTATAGTATGATCATATAATTAATATAACATTACATAATTAAATAATTACTTAATTGATTATGAGTTATGATATTATATTTTAAACATTAGTAATTACTAATTTACTACATAAACATTAGCACAATACTTAATTAAATGATAAGAAATTTAATTAATTATAACATTACCTTATAAACATTAATTAAGCATTACATTATAGTTAAATAATTACTCAATTAAATTATAATATTATTATATTACATTATATTATGATCACTTACTTAATTATAGCATTATATAGTTAAATGATTGCATAATTACTTAATTAGTTATGAATTTATAACATTACATTATAAATATTAGTAATCTACTATACTATTACATTACTTAATTAAAGCGATTAAAAATTTAATTAATTATAACATTACTTTATATATTTGTAATATGATTACTTAATCAATTATAACATTTCATTATAAACATTAGTATATTAATTAAATGATTTGAAATTTAATTAATTATAATATTAAATTATAGATTTGTAGTATGATTACTTAATTTATTATAACATTACATTATACTATTATAGTATGATCATATAATTAATATAACATTACATAATTAAATAATTACTTAATTGATTATAAGTTATGATATTATATTTTAAACATTAGTAATTACTAATTTACTACATAAACATTAGCACAATACTTAATTAAATGATAAGAAATTTAATTAATTATAACATTACCTTATAAACATTAATTAAGCATTACATTATAGTTAAATAATTACTCAATTAAATTATAATATTATTATATTACATTATATTATAATCACTTACTTAATTATAGCATTATATAGTTAAATGATTGTATAATTACTTAATTATTTATGAATTTATAACATTACATTATAAACATTAGTAATTTACTATACTATTACATTACTTAATTAAGCGATTAAAAAATTTAATTAATTATAACATTACTTTATATATTTGTAATATGATTACTTAATCAATTATAACATTTCATTATAAACATTAGTATATTAATTAAATGATTTGAAATTTAATTAATTATAATATTAAATTATAGATTTGTAGTATGATTACTTAATTTATTATAACATTACATTATACTATTATAGTATGATCATATAATTAATATAATATTACATAATTAAATGGTTACTTAATTGATTATGACATTATATTATAAACATTAGTAATTTACTAATTTGCACAATATTTAATCGAATTATTATAATTTTATTAATTATAACATTATATTATAAATTTATGGTATGATTATTTAATTAATTATAACATTCTATTATAAACAATATTATAATACTTAATTAAATGATTAACAATTTAATTAATTATAATATTACATTATAATTAAATAATATATTACTTAATTAATTATAACATTACAATTTACATTGTAGTATGATCACTTATTTAATTATAACATTACTTGTTTCTAATATTAAATTTACTAAATTATATTTGGTATATTATAAATACCCAATTAACCAATTATAACATTAAATTAATAAATTTATAAACATTAATAATTTATTAACTTATCAAATAGACCCGGCAAATGGCAATGTTAGTAATTAGTATTAAGAATTGTTGTTTGTTTAAATGATTTTGGTGAAGTTATTTTATGTGAATTGTGATGAATAATTGTTTGTGTTTTGGTTTTGATTGACGAATTTTATGTGAATTGTGATGAATTGATTGAATTCAAGTGTTGCTTAGAGATTACAGGTTATGAATTACATTGGACACAAATGAATGAATAACGAAAATTTGTTAGGGGTGTATTTGTAAACTTATAAGGTGTTTTTGTTATTTTTTAAACTAATAGGGGGGTAATTGATTTTTTACAGGGTACCCTGGAAAGGAACCGGAACCTGCATTTTAGGTTCTGGTTCCTTGAATTGAAGAACCTGTACTGTGCGGTTCCAGTTCCGGTTCCTTTTTTTGGGAACTCATCTTGTGCTGGATTCGGATTCCAGGTTCCCCGGAAAAGTGCAGGGTACCCGGAACCGCTCACCCCTAGGAAGACCAGAACACTGATGATGAAGAATATTCTACTTAATTACTTACATATTTTTATTTCATTATTTATTAAATTCCTATATTATTAGTTTCATATTATTAATATTTGAAAAGGATTTAGTAGCCATATATATTGCAGTTATATATTATAAAGAAGATTTTTTTTATAAAGAAGTATATATATGTACCTTGGAGATTATTGAGGCCAAGAAACAACGACTTAAGTTGAGTCAAATTTCCGATTTCTTTTGGTATTGCTCCTGTTAAATGATTGTTCGACAAGGACAAAACTTGCAAATGTCTGCATTTTGATAAAGTGGATGGTATTTCACCAACAAACATGTTATCATCCAAAGCAAGCACTTCCAAATTAGGAAGATATTCAAAAATGGTTGGAGAGAATCCACCAGATAATCCATTATGTCTTAAGTTAATAAATATCAACGAAGACATGGTGAAAATGATGGAAGGGAAGGAACCTGAGAGTTGGTTACCATGTATACTAAGTGTTTGCAGTGAAGATATGTTGAAGAGGGAGGTGGGAATGGAACCTGAAAGCTCATTATAATCAAGAATAAGTTCTTGCAATGAAGACAAATTGCCCAAGGATTGAGGGATAGTCCCTGAAAATGTTGTTTCATTCAATCTCAAGATTCGAAGTTTGGTTAAGGACCCAAACCATGATGGGATCTCTAAATTGATGAAGTTATTGAAACTGAAATCAAGGTATTCGAGTCGACGTAACTGAGCCAACTCATCAGGGAGAGTGCCATGAAAGCTATTGTTTCTGATGGATAGAATTGAAAGGAAAGGTAGATTTCCTAGTTGAGGAGGAATGGTGCCAGTAAGATTCAAGTAAGAAATATCCAAAGCTGTGACTCTACGGTGACGGGCACCACAAGTGATGCCACTCCATTCACAAATAGAGGTGCTTGCGGACCAATTACTGGCCAAAAAATTAGTAGGATCATGGGTTATATGAGCTTTGAGTGCAAGAAGGGCTTGTTGGTCTGTGAAAATGTTGGTTCGTTTTGCACTGACATAGGAAAATGTCGAAAATTGAACAGTGAGAGCAATGAATAAAATGCAAAGTGAACGATATTTCTCCATGAGAGGCCAAGATAATTGGTAAATAGCCGTAGGACAAGCACTCACAAGTTGATATATAGAGCTGGGTGGACAGCCTTACCTATGCTCATGGTGCTAGAAATATCTAAAATTTAGAAATTTTTCCATTAGATTGGACAGCCTCATCGCATTTAACATGGATGGTTCCCCGTTCCCATAAGAGACGAGTGGGGTATAGTGACCCCATTCAATTATTTTATTTTATTTTTCATAAATCTCCTAATTATTTGTCTTACTTTTATGCAATCAGAGATTAAGTGAAGATATATAATCATGTGGCGTGCAAGAGACTTATAAGTGGTGGTTGAACTTGAAAGACACATCGATAGTTGCATACTAGGATATCTTACACAAAATCTTAATTTAATTTAAAATCACGAAACTCACCCACTACCGTTTCTGCAATCATATACACGTGTCACCAATATGCATAAAACAACAACCCTACATGGTTTACTTTATTCAGGCTTCGTTTGGTTTATTATTGGATAGTTTTTAGAATAATCTTTTGAAAAAAATTAAAATTAGTGGGTATTATGATGTAGAATTTTAAAAATTAACATAAATACCCCCTATGTTTATTTATTTACTAAACACCTCTATAATAAAATATTTAAAGTTAACAAAAAAACCCTCAATCAACTCATAAATATGGACAGCCGGCCACCACGGCTGGAGGGTGGCACGTTGCCATATCGGCGTATGATTGGCTCTATCTTACCGGTCGTGCGCCGATTTGGTCTTTTCTAGCCGATCTACAGCTAGATCTGGCTGCATTCATTGGTCGTCAACGACGGCCAAAGATATGGCCGGCATTGATAACTGTCTAAGACCAAAGATCTGGCCGTTGATGACTAGATCTTTGGCCTTAGATATGACCTTTTCCGATGCACTCGGCGATTCAGGTCGATAGTGCACCATTACACAGATTCGGCCGACTTGATAGTAGGTGGCGAATCTAGTAAATTTAAAGTTGTTGTTGGGTTTTTTTGTCAATTTTTTAAAAAAGAGTTTGGATTGTTTAGTTAAATTAACAAATTTAGGATGATTAAAGGAAATTGAATAAGTTAGAAAACTATTTTGAAAATAGGTGAAACAAACACAAATTTTGTGTTAACTTTTTTGGGAAAACTAGAATAGTTTTCCCATATGTGAACCACATGGAGCCTCCGTGCTTGTCATTTTGGTGCAATGTATTATAAAATGTCCATAAAATAAAATTTCACCATAAGAAGAAAATATCAGATTTTTAATTTGGGATTTGACCGAAAAGATCAGAACATGTGGAAGGTAATATTGTGAAATTATGATTGGTGTGGATTTGGTGGGGAGGAAGGTTGGATTAGATTAAGAAGTTGTTAAAGTTTAGGTGTAAAGGTTTGAAAAATGCTATGGACACCGACGCTTTGCACCGAATTTTTACAGCGAATCATGTGTCTACTGAATTAGATGAGTCACGTATCACGTTAACAAATATTTCATGAATGAATGGCCGTTTATTTGAAATAGACTCCCGTCCATATTATATGGATGGCCGTCCACATAGAATGAACGCCCGTTCATAGTTTAAACTAAAAAAAATTGGTCTAAATTGTTTATGTGAGGACGGGTGTCCATAGTTAGGGACGATCATCCTCATAAGAGGACCGGCGTCCATCTTTTAATATTAATAAATTTATTATTTATTTAATGCATTAATTGTGAATCCCAATTGAGTTGAGAATATGACACTTGTCCAATTACTTTAAATATAGACAAAAATTTAATGAAGTTTGTCCAATTACTTTGAATATTGACAAAAATTGAATGAAGATAGCGATATTTATTTTTGGATTGAGACAAAAATTGAATGTAAATTTTTTTAAAATTAAACAATGGACAGGCGTCCATCTAAAAGGGACGCTTGTCCATTGAATGTAAAATTTTTTAAAATTTTTTGGATGAGCGTCTATCTAGTAAATGGACACTTGTCCATATAATATGAACAGGAATCCATTAAATATGGGTGGATGTCCATAAATATTGAATGACCGTTCATTCACGAAAGACTCCAGTGTGGTCGCGTCTGACTAGTTGTCATGTCTTTCAATACAAAAATTTGGTGTCCGTAGCATTACGCGTGAAGGTTTAGGTAATATTGGCGTGGATTTGGTGGGGAGGAAGGTTGAATTAGATTACGAAGTTGTTAAAGGTGCCCTCGAGCTTCTATAACATTTAATTTATATTTGATCTTTTCAATGAAATGTCACATCAAACTTGTTAGAAATCGGTGGAATAAAAAAATAAAATAAACAACAATAACATGCATAGAATATCACACACATAATTACGATATTTATGTGATTTGACATAAATCATTTAGATAATTACGATATTTACGTGGTTCGACATAAATCACCTACATTCACGGATGAATAGTTTCACTATAATTTTAAGAACACAACCTTCCTATGGTATTTAATACCTCTTCTCACATCTTGTGTTTCTCACATTATCTCTTCTCTTATTAGTTGTAACTTTGAATTTATTCTAGCCACTCTATTCATAGTTAGAATAAGACATTTTTTTATATATTAGGATTCAAATTTCAAATCCTAATAGAATTCTTCTAATTTAATTCAGTCTTCTATTTAACTCAAAATAAAGTCATAAACCAATTCTTCTTTCCTAATACAACTCATAGTAAAAGAAAAATCAAATATTCTCTATAATAAATTCCAAAACATAAATTTGCCTAAAACTGAAATTCATTTTTCTTCTTGTTTGCCTCTTCTTCTTCAGCAAGATTTTCATCAATTACCAAAAAGTGTTCACATTTTAACAAAACTCTTATTTATTTTAATTTTGAATCAATTAATCAGTTAAACACTTCAAATTCTACGCCAACCCTTGACAAAACCAAAGTCTATCACTACCGCTTTGGCTACAATGTTGTGAAAGCACCATTTTTTTTTTTTTTCCATAAAATCAAAGCTAGTCAATATTCAGTACAACATTATAAACATATAGCTACAAAAATTAGCTACAGAAAAGAAAACTGTAACAAATACATATTTACAGCTACAGAAATCAATATTTATAGCTAATTGAAATAATTTTAATGATAAGATTTCCCTATCGAAGCTAAAATTCATCTCTTGCTTTAATTTAGTGTTTAAATTGATTTCCTCTCACGAAGCTACTAGTAATGAATGGGGCCATTAGAGGAGATAATTGATTAAAAGGAATATTGCTTAGAAAATGGCCTGTAACACAACAACAAACTGGAAATCAAATGAAATAGATTTAAATATCTGAAAGAATATAAGAAAAGGCTAAATAACTTAGGCCAATACAAAGTGAAATAGAGCAAGAGAAAGAACTATCTCCTTAGAAAAGGAAACGAAAATTAGTCTTAATTTGAAACCCTTCTGCCTCTTGACGTTATCCCATTTGCAAATTTGACTCTGATTTTTCAAGAGTCTTGGTACCACTTCTTTGATGTTTATCCTCTGCTGCGGGGATTCTCTTGTACACTCCATAGCCAAACTTAAGATAGATGAAACACATTCCTACTTGCTAGAAAAATGTTCATCATCCCTTCTTAGCAAATTTGTGTCTACAACTTTCATCTCTGTACTATTTAATGATTCCCCAACCCAGATCCTTATGCTCATTTCTTCAATAAATATTTCATCCATTGGCTTCTTCCTCATAAACGTTTCCATAAGCATAAATCCCATAACTGTACAAATCTCCTTTTTTAGATATTCTTCCTTCCCTTCCATATTCTAATAGTGATATATAAATCATTAAGTTTTGTTTTCTGGCTAGGAGAACAGAAAAAGAGTCAATAACAAAGAAAATTAATGAAAAATAAAATATTGAATTAGAAACAATTACCTGGAGCCATATAACTAATGGTGGCAAGGGTTTGTGTTTTTGTCATTGAGTCTTCTTCACCTAAAAGCTTCGCAATGCCAAAATCAGCCAAATGTGCGATCATATTTTCGTCTAGCAAGACATTGTTAGGCTTTAAGTCACAATGAACGATTAGGGTTGAATAACCAAAATGGAGATATTCCAAAGCTGATGCAACATCGATCATTATGTTCGACCTTTGTGAAATGTCCATAACACTATTCTCATAATAAAAGAATTTCCCAAGGCTCCCTTGGGCATATATTCTAGTATCAAAGATTTAAAATCATAGTTTAAACAATTGTTGATGATTTTTGTTGAAATAAAGAGAGTTTTGAGGAATTATATGATTGTATATTTCTGTGTGTCTCAACTATACAAATGAGACCTCTATATATAATGGAGAAGGCCAAAGTTAATAAGAAAATGCACTATATGGAAAGACCCTAACCTAGCATAATTACAAGAAAGTATAGATTTATTACAGGAATAATCATATATTCTAGGGATATTATAAGATACTCATATATGTACTAACAATATTCTAGGGATATTATAAGATACTAATATATATAGTAACATCCCCCCTCAAACTCTTGGTGACGAAGTCAACTGGATTTCGGAAACAAGATCACCAGGTCGACCAGGTGGATGGGATTTCATAAAAATATCAGCAAGATTATCTTCATAAGAAACTAAATGTAATTGGAGGACACCTTGCTGAAGATGATGGCGGATGAAGTGACAATCAATCTCAATATGTTTAGTACATTCATGAAACACATCATTATGCACAATCTGGATGGCACTACGATTATCACGGTGAAGAGGAGAACTTATTGATTGAGGAACACACATATCTTTTAGAAGCCAACATAACCACAAAAGTTCAGATGTTGTATCAGCAAGAGCGTGATACTCAACCTCAATGCTAGAACGGGCAACAACAAACTGTTTCTTACTACGCCATGAAATCAAAGAAGTACCAAGTAAGAAACAATAACCAGTGGTGGAGCGACGATCAGTAGGATGACCAGCCCAATCTGCATCAGAATAGGCCTATAACTCCAGAGAGGAGTGGGATGAGAAGTGCAGACCATGAAACAGAGTACCCTTGATGTAGCGAATTGAAGCCGCAACAAAATGGGTAGATCAAGGTTCACTCATAAACTACTGACTAGATGAACAACATATGAAATGTCAAGCCTAGTGACAGTAAGATAAATGAGACTGCCAACTAACTGTTGATAAAGAGTTACATATGCAAGTGGAGAACCATCAGTGGCTAGAAGCTTAGTATTATACTCAAGTGGACTAGTGGCTATCTTGCTGTCTGTCAACCCAGCTTTGGAAAGTAAATCAGAGGCATATTTTGCTTGAATGAGATAATATCCATCCTTGATTTGAAGTGACTTCAAGGCCAAGGAAGTAGTTAAGATGTCCCAAATCCTTCATCTCAAAATTCTGACTAAGAAAAGTTTGAAGATCTCGAATACCAGTAATATCATCACCAGTAATAATCATATCGTCTACATAGAGAAGAAGTGTAATACTCCGTATTCTCTTTGTAGGATTTTATTTAATTTTATTTATGTGAATCTAGGGGGTAATATGTAAGAATTGAAACTTTTTAGAGAGGTTTTAGTAAGAGATAAGCCATGGTGGGTTTATTAAGGAGTTTTGCAAGAGCACTTGTGTGAAATTGGAAGTGTGAAAATCTTTCAACAACATTATGAAATTGATTAAAGATGAGGGGTCTTTTTAATAATTGTGTCATGTAAGGGTACATGGATAATTTTCCAGGGGTGAGATCATGATAAAACTTAACTTTATTTAAAGGATTTTGGGGTGCAAGATGTAAGAATCAAAGACTAAGGGATGCATGATAATTAGCCATTGCAAGATGGATTAAAGGAATTTCTTTTGGAGAACTAGCCCATGGTTTTGGCACATTGTTTTGTCATTGATGGTTGTGAAATTTTATTAAATTAAGATAAGGAATGGTGGAGTGGAGAAAGAGATAGCCGAGAGAAACAAAAAATAGAGTGAGAGAGGGGAAGCCTGTTTTATTCTTTTTGTCTTTCTCATTGCACATTGAAAGAGAGAAAAATAACATTTGAGTTAAAATAGAGGAGGGTCGAGAGGTGCTTGTAGGAGAAGAATTTTCAGAGAAATTTTGGGGCGAAAGGATAAGTATTACGCATGCATTTTCAATCCTTATCGTTTTTAATCGATCTTTTGTCTTCTCTTTGTTTAGATCATAATTCCTATAATAATTTTGGATCAAATAGGTGAAGAAGATAGGAGGGCCAAGCACTTGAGTTAAAAGCAAAGGAGAAAGTGTGAGTGGAATAGTATTGCATAAAAGAATTCATGCATCCAAAATTTCATCTCGGTTTGGATTCTATTTTGTTCATATGGGTGCTGACCTTGCTGAATGTTTCCTTTTGATTAATGAAATGGTTTAATTATGTGCTAGAGTGGAAGTGGAAGTGACAAATTATATTAAGAAGGTGTTAAGATTGGGCGAGGGAATTTCATTAATAGGAATGGTTTATAAAATTGTGTTTATGTAAATTTTAATCTTTCCTTTGGATTATACGGAAATGCATGGTATGGTTGGTTAATTTGATTGGCTATTGGACTCATTTATTTGTTTACAATTGGGATTATTTTATTTGTTTTGAAACAAATGGTGTGGAATGAATTGGAAGGTTGTGGGGTAGTCATAAAATTGACACGGTTAGAAACATGAATTGTTAGTGTATATTAGTGTATGCCCTAGAAACCATTCGTGTTGTCGGTTTTAGAGCATTTTGTCTTGTATCTATATATATCATAAATAATAGAAGAAAGAGTTCTTCAATTCATATATGTAAATTGCTTCCTTTATTCGGTCATGCATTTAAAATAAAGTATGTATATGAACTGTCCAGATGATTCATTTAATAGGTAAATGAATTATCGAAAAGGGTTCCCTACGGAAGCAATATAAATTTGGGCAACTATATTGCACAGTAGGCATACCGGATGCTTCCGAAAGATATCATGAGTTGATATAAGTACGGATGACGATGATAGTCATGTCATTGGGGCATTGGTATGGATTAACGGTTGGTGAACTGTTTTTCGAATGTGACCGAATAACGACAAATCACTTGGAAAAGCATGTAGTCAATGATTTATCGTTTGGTTATATCAGTGGACGATGTAGTCCTTTGACCTGAGACGTTGTAGTCGGATCCGATGTGGATGCGTATGGTTCATACGGTGTATAAGTACAAGACTAATCATGTTTCGTACAATAAAGCCTATTTGGTCATGCGTTGTTCATATGCGGAAAAGAACGATGGTCAAGAGGGGATCCATTGACTCGGAAATATAGGATCGGGAGTACCGCTGACTCCATCCGGATTCGAGTTCCTAGACGAACATTGATAAATGTCGAAAAAATTGAATCTCTGGCCAGAGTCTATTATTAGTCATACAAAAGCAAGTTTGTGATGACGAGTTCCGAACATATTGATCGATGATTCGGTAGAAGATCGAGTTTAGGATTTTGACGTTCCATGAATCCATTCTCGATTAGGATATCTCAATGGAGGGACTTTACCTGCATGGTACGTATGATCTGAAATGGATTCGATGATGTATTTCTTCATCGTGGTTTAGGGACTATGGCACATTGCTAGATGTTTACCATAGTCGTTGGGCCTCCGGACGAGTTTCCGAATTCATCAGAACGGCTCACGGCTAATCCACGGTGGACCTACATGGTCACACCAATAGCCTTGAGAAGTTAGAGAATGATGAGAGAGAGAAATGATTATCCGAAGAGGGCTAGTACCTTCCGAGGGTAATAACAGGATTTCTATAGTAATAGTTATATAGAAAACAATTTGTGACATTTTAAGGGTTAAAATGGTCAAGCAATAATTAATTATATTTAATTATTATATCTTAAAGTGTTAAGATTAATGAGATGAACAAAAATAACCTTTTAATAGTTAAAGGGTAAAAAGGGTAAATTTATGGGTTGTTAATGTAAACTAGTTTAGTTTACATGGGCCCTTGAATAATATTGATTATTCAAAGGGTAGCATATTAAATTCGTGGGGTCCCTTTATAAAATAAGATTTTATTGGGCTTGGAAGTGAAAAATAAATAATTGCTAAATGGCCCAAGTATATATAAGTGCAAAAGGTTGCATTTTTGTTCATTATTCACTTGTTCACTCAAACACAAACTAAAAGCTCTCTCTCCCTAGCCACGGCCACTCTCTAATCCTCTCAAAGTGGTGTTAAAGTGTGGAGGTTTCATCCTTTTGAAGCTAATCTTAATCAATCCAAAGCAAAGGAGTAGGTATAATCTCATATCCAAGCTTTGCATGTAAACCGTTTTTTTTTTTAATCCATGCTTTCATGTTTTCATTCTCCATCTCCACCACTCTTCATGCATGCTGAATCTTTCATGAATATGGGTGGAAACTAAATGAATTTTGAGTTTTATATTTGAATGTTCTGCTAAGCTTTGTGATGTGTGGTTGGCTGGAAAATTTGGGAAATAATAGGCATGAGACTGCTGGCCGTATATTGTGTAGAATATGAGCATTTACTTTGCCTAAAAGGTTAGAGATTGGCTGGGATTTTGGGAGGTAATGGGTGTGAAATCGTGAGCTGGAGGTTTACTTAAAGTGTATATATATTTTTTGCTGTATTGTTGTTTCATTGTTGGCTAGATATTTTTAGAGTCATCAGTGTAGTCAATTGTTGCATTTTCATAAATTGCTGACTTGATTAATGTGATTGTTGAGTGGGAAATGAGTGCTGGAAGTTGGTACAAAAGGTAGAATGGATATTAAGTTAATAAGTTATTAAATACTATAATTGGTACTTTTTATTTTGGAAACTGCAGAAAGAGTGTTGAATAAAAATGTTAGATTTTCTTATGGGCAGTAGGCTCTTGGCAGCAGGGGATTAATTGTCATGTTTGAAAGTTTTGGGACCTTAGAAATTGATGTTAAATATAGGGTGAAATAGAATTTTACACAGTTCCATATTTTGACGTGGTGAGCATTGCATTCATGATTACAAGCCCTTTTTATTGAAATTTTATATCATATTATACTTTATATATGCATAAGACATGCATGATGCATATTTGGAATGAAATTATGGATGTATGATTATTATTATGTTTGACTCCCGGATTGGAAACTGTACCCATCCCCCTCCAGACATCAGCTAGTATTTGATATTTATTCTCATGCGCGCATTGAGATGGTCCGTCCTACCAAACCATTGGGATATCCTCCTAGGACAAGATGGACTCTGACGAGCTCGGGCGGGATTACACTAGGCGGTTATTGGCCGGTGTGGGATTTTGGATGCCTTGAGGGTAGACTGTGGGCGAGATTATATTTGATACCATATCATGACACCCCGAGGGTAGACTGTGGGTCGAGCATGGTTATCCAATGATGTTCGTACCATCCCGAGGGTAGACCGCGGATGGTGCCATCCCGAGGGTAGACTACGGGTGGTGTGGCTTCATGTCTGAGTTAGGGACTAGTTCAGATAGTTATGATCCAGACCCCTAAGTGCTAGTAGGGTGGTGGTAATTGATTTATTTTATATGGAAGTGGTGTGTGATTTCATGGCATCCGAGAATAATATATATATATAATGTTTGTTGCCTTATCATGTAAGTGCATTAGTGTTTTGTGGCATACAATTGTTCAGGCATGTTTTCAAAGTTAAAGTTATTTTCGTATAAAATATATTATCCGCTCACTGGGCTTCCCAGCTCAATGTTTTATGTTTCCTCCCCCAGGACCATAGATCGGGTTCATGTGGAGCATACTCTACGCTCTAGGTTGGACCTTGACGCATGATGATCTACATCTTTTACAAACTTTAGTGGACTCTGATACTATGTTTCTTTTGTAACTAAATTTTAGTTCTTGTTTTTAGAATAATTATTTGTGTATTTCCACCTTCTAAACCTTAAACATGCAAATACACTACTTTTCACTTTCGTCTATAAACGGAATTTTTTTTATGAATGTTTTTTTTAAAAGAGTATTCACCTTCCTTTCAGGATCTTGAGTCTCCTGGAGCGCCCGGATCCAGGTGGGATAGGGATACTCGGGAGGGAGGCGCGACAAGAAGAAAGATAGTATCTACCTAGTAGTGCGAAGAAAGAGTGCATAATCATATGGGCTAGAAAGAAAGCCTTGTTGAGAAACCATTGATTGAAATTTCTCAAACCAAGCTCAGGAGCCTTTTTGAGCCTATAAAGTGCACGATGAAGATGACAAACTTTATGTGGAGGATGCTCATGGCCAGGTGGAGGCTGCATGTAAACTTCTTCAATAAGATCACCATTAAAGGAAGGTGTTTTTAACATCCATTTGAAAAAGTTCCCAACGCCGGACAAGCAGCAAATGCAAGTAAAGATCTAACAAAGGAAAGTCTAGCAACAGGAGCAAAGGTCTCCTCATAGTCAATCCCATACTCTTAGGTGAACCCTTTAGCAACAAGTCGAGCCTTGTAGCATTCAACTGATCCATTTGCTCGAGTCTTGTTTTATAAATCCACTTGCATCCCACTACAGCTTTACCATGAGGCAAGTTCACCAAATCCCAAGTATGTGTTTTGACAAGATCATTCAATTCATCAAACATAGCTTGCTGCCAAAGAGGGTCAATATGAGCCTCACGATAATTGTGAGGTTCATGGAGGGTGGCAAGGACAGAGAAACAGTGATAATCATGAAGATGAGTAGGAGGAACACTTACCCGACTAGAATGACAAGGTTCAAGGAGTGGAAAAGACTGAGGAATGGGTGCTGTGGTAGGTGGTCCATCAACGCATCAATTGGATCAAGTGCAGTAGTGGAAGAACTATTTGAGGAGCTCAGAATCTTTACAGAAGAGTAAGAAAATAGAGCAATAGATGGATCACCGAATATGAGTGAGTGGTTAGAAGAGGAAGGGGAGAACATGGATATGCTAGTAAATGGTTTGTGTTCCTAAAACTCCACATGACGAGAGACTCGAAGACGTTTAGAGATAGGATCATAACAACAATAACCTTTTTTAGCTAAGCCATAACCAAGAAAACAGCATAACCAAAAACGAGGTTCAAGTTTGGTCCGTTCATGAGAGGAAGAGTAACAAAATAGGCACAACCAAAGACACGAAGTAAGGAATAGTTAGGAACCATACCATAGAGAAGCTCATAAGGAGATTTTTTGTGAACTATAGGTGAGGGTACCCGATTAATTGTGTACACAGTAAGAGCACCTTCACCTCAAAACTTCAAGTAAAGAAGCAAAAAGTAAAAGAGCTCTTACAATATCAAGCACATGAAGATGTTTTCATTCGGCACGACCATTTTGTTGAGAGGTATAGGGACAAGAACGATGTGACAGTGTGCCTTGTTGATTCAGGAACTCAAGGAGAGTTTTGTCATTGTATTCCATGGCATTATCTGAACAAAAAACTTTAATGGTACGAGAAAATTGAGTTTGTACCATTTTGCGAAAAATTTGGTAAACACGAACAAGCTCGGATCAATGTTGTAGCAAGTATAGCCATGTATAACGAGAATAGTCATCAACAAAGATAACAAAATAACGAGATCCCCCCTCAGTAGGAGTGGGGGCAGGACCCCAAATATCAGAGTGAATCAAATCAAAAGGTGTAATCGAAAAAGATAACTTATATTAAAAGATAAATGAGTTTGTTTGCCAAGTTGATAGGAAACACAATCAAAAGACTCAAAACCTATAAAACCTAGGTGACCTTGGGAGGCCAAAAGACGAACACGAGGTATAGAGGCATGGCCTAACCGAGAATGCCATAATTGGGAAGAGATGGTAGGAGCAACAATGGAGCGAGACGGATGGGATGGAAGCTGCAAAGAAGTGAGCTCGAACAGACGTCCAATCTTACAGCCTGTCCCAATGAGTTGAACCGTCTATAGGATCCTGCACATCATCACCAGCATTATAAAAGGTAAGTTGAAGACCTAATTCACAAAGTTGACCAACTGAAAGGAGATTTAAAGATAACTTGGGAACAAGATAAGTGTTGTCAACAGATAAGGTAGGGGAGGAAATAGACCTAATTTGACTAACAGATAAATAAGAACCATTAGTAGTATATATGATAGGATTGGGTGACAAAGTAGATTTTTGTGAAAAAAATGGTGGAATCAAAGGTCATGTGATTACAACATGCGGAATCAAAAACCAAGGAGATGTACCTGAGGTGATAGACAAAGCACTACAAGACAGGGATAAAACCCAATGAATTAATGCCTCGATGTCAATAGCAATGAGCGTAGTGGCCCTGAAGAAGGCTTAGTAGCAGACTCAATAGCAGAAGGAGTAGTTGGAGCCACGGCAGCAGCTTGTAACAAGGGGGCCCAGACTGATTTTTGTTTTGCAATTTTGAACATTCGTAACAAAATGACCTGGACGTTTGCAGTATTTGTAGAAGACAGACTTTGAGGACTGAGAAGGGAAATGGCCTGAGGCTGGAAAGATCCAAAGGTTAGTATGAGGGATGGCAGCAACAACTAAATCTGGAGTTTGCATCTTCATGGTTGAATGACGATTTTCTTTGAAAATAAGTTCAATAACTACAGTCTCAGGAGGTTGGAAGAGGTGTGTGATGAAAAAGAGAGGCCCGAGTAGATTCAAAATCCTCATGAAGTGCCATCATAAAATGCATAAACTTACGATGATCACGGTAGGTTGCAAACAATGCAATGTCATCAGAACATTTGAGGTGAGAATCTGTAGCAAACAACTGTTCCCAAAGTTTATCAACTTGAGAATAGAAATTAGCAATGGATTGACCTGATTCCTGATGCATCTGATAAAGCTTAGTCTCAAGCTGGAACTACAACGAAGCATCATAAATGTAGTTGTATTATTTAGCAAGAAAATCCCAAGTAGCATGAGCATTACCAAGCTTGGGAAGCAGGCTATGGATTGATGGAACAGAAGTATTGATAAACCAAGAAAATATTTTATAATGAATACTATGCCAATCTTCAAGCTGACATGCAAACTTATCAAGACTTTCACCATCTTGTTGCTTGGGGGCAAGAATATCACAAAAACATAACACCACAATTTTCGTCCTCTAAGAAATACTTCCATATTTTGAGCCCACATATTATAATTTGAGTCATCTAAAATGTTATCAACAGGACGAACAATGGTGTCAAGATTGGGAGAACAGTGAGACATACTGTTTTTTTTTTTTTTTGGTCAACGAGTCAACGGGTGGACCTGGGTTGGACTTTGAATCGAATGACCTGATTTTTGAAAGAAAGAAAAATGGGTTGGGAAGGCTTACTTGGATTGGGCTTGAAGTTGGCTGTAACAAGCTTGATATTTCCGCTGGAGATATGTGGCGCGTGGTCAGACGTGCAGAATATTTAGGAGGCGAGTGGGGAAGCATATTGGAAAAATCTTGGCACAAAAACACCGATAAAATTCTCAAGACTCCGTTTATGATCAGATTTCATTAAAAAAAAAAGGAGCAAAAATCTGATGTAAAACCACAAAAATCCCACTGTTAGTGTAGGGAAAGCGAGGTTGGTGTGGAAGGAAACATCAATGAAATGGCTTGCACGGATAGGAAGATTAGAGTAGTGGCTCTAATACCATGTTGGAAATAAAGAGAGTTTTGAAGAATCATATGATTGTATATTTCTGTGTGTCTTAACTATACAAAGGAGACATTTATATATAGTGGAGAAGGCCAAAGTTAATAAGGAAATACACTATATGGAAAGATTCTAACCTAGCATAATTACAGGAAAATACAGCTTAATTACAGGAATAATCATATATTCTAGGGATATTATAAGATATTAATATATATACTAACAATATTCTAGGGATATTATAAGATACTAATATATATACTAACAATTTTGACAAGATTTCGATGACGAATATTGCTCATTACTTCACATTCAATTTCAAAACTCGAAATAGCTCCTTCAAAATGCAGGTGGAATACCTTTACTGCAAGCTCCATCCCGTCGTCTAATCTTCCTATGTAAACTGAGCCATAACTTCCTCTCCCAATCAGGTTAGTTTCACTGAATCCATTTGTTGCTCTTGAAAGTTCATGGTAAGAAATTCTTCTCCATGTTGTCAACATTAGGCGGTGGCCTTGTTTTCTTTCTCCGGCATTTGATAAACACAAATACAAAAACAAAGACAACTAATGTAAATGTAATGCTTAGTGGCAAAACAATCAATATGACAACCTTATCGACCCGTGACTTTCCATATGTGCTAGTTTTGCATAGCGGAACCTATAGTTTTTGAGAACTACATAATGCTAGGTTCCCCATAAATGATTCAGCAGAAAATTTTTCCAAAAGATCCTCCTCTAGAATTTCACCACTTGGTTGAATGATAATTTTAGATATTTGAGGTACTAGAGTGACTCTAATGAATTGGGAATCAATCCAGAAAGATTGCCACTAGGACAAATCCAAATATTCCAAACTTCTTAATTGACCAAATGTTTTGGGAATTGACCTTGGAATCTATTGTATGCTAAAGAGAGATTTTGTAGATTTTCCAAGCTACCAATAACGATTGGAATATTTCCTTAAAAAAGATTCCTTGACAAATCTATATATATCGCAACCTTAAGATTTCCAATGTCTAATGAAAGATATCCATTTAGAGAATTTGACGAAAATCAATGAGCAGAATATCTTGAAGGTTCTACAAAGTTGAGGGTATAGAAAAAGTTAACCTATTGAAAGCTTAAGACATTTTTCTGAGCGTAGTGAGATTCCCTAAGCATCCAGATATGGATGCATTTATCTTGTTACCATCCAATCGCAACTCAACCAATTTATTCAAATGACAAAGATCATTTCGGATAACTCCTTCTAGTTTATTATCTCAAAGATACAAACCTTGGAGTTTCTCTAGCCCACAAAGTGTGATTGGAATTGATCCAGTCAATTCATTACCTTCTAAGTGTATTTCTATCAAGTTGATGAATGCAATCTTTCAAGTGAACATATTCCAAGGAAATAGAAAGATTACCTATGGCACTTGGAAGGATGCTATTTTCTGGATTCCAGGCTAAGTCTAGATGTCTCAAATTCTTGCAATTTGTAAAAATGGGAAGAAACCTCGGAGTAGAATATGTTAAGTAATTATCATATAAGGCTAGCCACTCTAGATATTTTAAATTACCAATTGTACTGGGAATAAAGCCTGAGAATGAGTTCCTTCCCATCTCTAGTTCAAAGAGATTAGAAGAATTTGTAATGAAACTGGGAAATGTCCCACTTAAATTATTATGCCCCAAGTAAAGTTCCTCAAGATTTGGAAGCTGTGCACCAGATGGAAGTATTTTTATTGTAGAGATGTTGAAGATAGCATAAGTTATTCTGCTTTAAGGAATCGTACTTCACATTCTTGAATCCTGAGTATCGGTATCATCAATGCAACACAGACATTCAACTCTGTTCAGAATGACAGAAAATAAATCTTAGTCCTTTCTGCATATTTTGTTAGTGAACATTCAACTGAGATGAGCTATATCGACCTCGTCTGGAATTTTAAATGTGTCAGCAGCACCAAACTTCCTCTGTTCTTCCCCATCTTCGTCATATTCATCTTCAACACTATCGGTTTCTTCCATCTGGGAAACTGGCAGGTGAGAGGTCATTTATGCTTCTGGACCGGCAACCTGGGACGGCAAGCATGCTCACTTGGCCTAGGTGAGAAATTTCCACAACTACAGTGTCATCATCCTCTGGGAGAGGTTGTTTCCATGGCTCACCATCGATTCTCATGAATGTATGGTCAGCAGCACCCTTTTGAAACTCAAAACAGATTCTGTTTGCCTGCATACAACAATGAAAAATAAAAATTAAAGCCAAGATAGAAACAAGCTAATTAAAATTTCTGCACATCACATATTGTGTAGCATAGAACTAGTAAAAATTCAAGGAAAAATTTAAGCATTATGAGTTGAAAACAAAAATATGATTTATCTCCTACCTGAGCAAGACGAGTCCCATGTCCATTTGGAGCAAGCAAAACAAGTCCATGCCAAGCATCTCTAAAACCGACGATCTCAATAAGGCCATCATCTACATATGGAGGAGTCAAGCCGCTCTAGAAATCAAAATTGTAGAGAATTAGTAACTAATTGGTGAAAATGTGTTTTCACTTCATAACCCGAAGAAGTTATATTAAAATTCAGAACTAACCTCCCGTATTTTCTTCCTTAATGGTTTTCCCCAAGGATCAAGTCCACCAGAAAAACTGGGCAAGTTTAGGCAAACAATAGACCTAATGCTGTATGTCAAAAGACAAAGAGTTGGTGAACTGGGGAGTGAAAATTGACAGAAATGAGAAATCATATGTAAATGTACTAGTTGGTGACAAGAAACAACATAAGACATTCAACACTTTAATGCTTTCCTGTTCTTTATCACTCTACTCAGCACATCCAATCTGACTCAGTTGGATCAGTAAAAACTGAAATATCAGAACATATAACCTCACCTGCGAGGTATGTCAAGGTCCTCCCATACACCTTGCTTTTTCATGATTTTAACTTTTGCTAGCTGTGCTATGTTCCTGTATTGAAATCAAGCCACTCTTAGAAACATTGAAAAGCAAACAGAAGTCCAGTAACTTGAATAATAAATAAAACCATTAGCCTCAAGAAGTTTAGGCAAATGAAAAACATATGAAAAGAAACCAGAAAAAACCAAAAAATATATATTTTATCTTCAACTGATAATGTAGGGTGCCAAATACAAATATATACAGAAAAC
>CM047908.1:36376219-36499568 GCA_026229545.1 Pistacia atlantica
TGAGAATCTGAGTTTATCCATTAGAGTATGACATGTCGACCTTGGTAAAACTTCAATGGATGAAAAGGATTTAGCAAGTAGATGAAGGCGGCATTGTAATGGGCCAAGGATTCTTAATTATGGAACTTGATAAATAGCTAAACTACAAACTTGGGCCACTCCAATAGGTATGAGAATCGGTGTCTGTGGACTACTGTTTATCATTATAAAGCTTAAACTTCCAATTTTGGGTAATTAAAAATCTGGGCTACCCACTTGCCCTCCATAAGAAATTGAAAATGAAAGAAGGGGGGAAAGAAACCCGAGAGAGAAGAAGAGAATAGAGGAGAGAGAAGGAAAAGAGAGAAGAAGGTGAATTGAGGATTAATGACTGTTGAGGCTAAAAGAGCAGTAGAGAGAGCTTGTTAAGCAGCCTTCTTGGTAAGAGATCTTGTTTGCATTAAATGTACTCTAGTAGCCTATAGTGGAGCCATATTGAGCTCAAGATGAAATGGAACTTCAGGAATAGTAACAATGCTGTCAACTGATACAGGTGTGTGTGACCGGAAGAAATTAAACTTGGAAGGATCTGTAAAAGAACCACTAGCTGAAGAATCACTAGAACCAAAAAGAGGCAGTCATTGTGTGTTGAGAACTATGCTCTGAAACAGAAGAATGCTGACTTGAAGTATGAGTACTAACTGGAGAATGCTTAAAGTAGGGGATCAGGGCTTGAAATTCTCCTTCATTATCAGATTGAAATTACTTAAGGGGAACTTGAAACTGTTTCTCAACTGTAACATTATTTTGATGAAAAGCATATATAAGCTCTAAAGGGGCTGGATAAATGGCTGCAGAAGTAGGAAATGGCTGTTGAAAGTAATTACCAAACTTACAAGCAGAGGAAAAAGAACCAATTTTATCAAAACTACAATTAATCAATTTATTCAATACTACGACTTGAGGATGGCCTAAACGTTTATGCCAGAAATCAATCTTTTTATTATTTTTTACAGAGAGATTACATTCACCAGAAGCAAATGAAGTAGCAACAGGTAACATAATGTGTGTGGACAGAATTTATGCATCAACATTGTACACTAAGTGTGTTACATGATTTTGAGGTGTAAATGAACAAAAGTTAACAAATGGTGTGGAAGAAATCACAGCCTCTGAAGTCTGAAGCCCTAACAAAGCAAAACTGTAAGGTCCCTCTCTAAGCTGTCCTTACAATAGAACAAATTTGGTTCTCTAGTCCTTAATAATGCAAGTAGCAAAGAATTCAATAATAATGGAATTATCCTGAAGTAATCTTGATTAGCACATTGCAAAGATCTAGCTTCTAAGAATTAGCACAAAGCAAAGTAGTATAACCAATATGTAATATAGACAATAAAACACCATTACCTACAGCCAGCTTTTCAGAACCTTGAAACTCACTATGGACTGAGAGATTACTGAGTTGAGAAGTAATGTGATCTAATACGCCACTATGGAGATACCAAGAAGCATCATTAAATGTTGCAGGTGATGCAATATAGGTTATGCTTGTGCTGAATTCTATAGAGGAGCTGAAGTATTTGACTACGAAGATGGTGGTAAAGCAACTGCTGACGAAGCTGGAGTAAATTGAGACTGTTGCATTGGTAATTGTTGCGCAAATTGCTGTTGTGGAAGTGAAGATTGTTGTGCCGATGAGAACTGAGACTGCTGAAATTGTTGTTGAGAAGGTCCTTGAAAGCTGATGTTGAAGTTGTGATAGCAATGCATAACAACATGACTAGATTTGCAATAGAGCTGACAAATTGGTTTGCCTCCGCCATTACCAGAACGACAACGACCTTGACCGTTTCTTGGTGGAATTTGTGAGTTATGGAATTATGGTGACGAAGGTAAGGGTTGTGAATTAAAAAAAAGAGAGAACAAATTGCCAGGATTATATGGAGAATTAGAAGGAGAGAATTTAGTGGCAGCGTAAAGAGCAGAACTGTTTGAAAGGTCAGAAAAAACATATTGATGCCTGGCTAATCGACTTTCAAAAGGTCGAAGTTCGAACAAAGCTTCTTCTAAGGTCAGTGAGTCACATCGTGAGACTAGAGACGTTAAATTGATAACCACAATATCAAACTCAGGCCCTAATCCGCCTAAGATATACAAGATCAATTCAAAGTCACTAATTTCAGTCCCTGAAGCAGACAAATTATCAGTAGCATCCTTCATTTAGTTAACGAAATCATGAACAAACTGAGAACCTTCTGTTGAGTTTTGTAAAAAATGTCACAGATGCATTATTTGAGATTTCGCCTGTGTGAGAATCAGTTTCTCTAGAGTACTCCAAATTTCATGTGCAGTTTGACATTTCACAACATGACGCAACATAGTTTCAGTGATTGAAGAAATATGCAAATTTACCAGAGGTTGATTTAATCGACACCATGCAGTAAATTTACTAGAGAATCAGTTTCTTTAGAGTACTCAGTGAAATGTATGTTGAAGATATTCCGAGAAAACATTTGTGTTTGGGAACTGAGAAACACCAGGAAAAGTAGCCATAGGCTCTAATGCCATAAAGAATTGAGCGAACTGATTTTTCTTAACTACAAATCAATCAGCGATTTCATTGTAAAAGCTGCTTATATTAATATAGCATAAGCTAAACTTGACAGCCTGGCTGCTGACTTGGCATACCAACACTTACACGTGAGTTTTTTACTTAGCAGACAGGGGTGAGCACGGGTAGCGAGTAGAACCGAAGGCCAGGGGTAAGAAGGCAGGAACAGGCGGAACCTACCCGGGAGCACATCTTGTGCGGGTAGGTTTGGTTCCCAATTTTTTGGAAGCATCTGTGCGGTTCCGGTTCGTTCTTACTCCCGGAGGAACCGGAATCGGAACCGGAACCTGAACCTGTAAAAAGGGTACCCTGTTTGGAACCTGTAGGGGGTACCCTGTTTGGAACCTGTTTGGAACCTGTTTTGGAACCTGTTTGGAGCCTGTTTTGGAACCTGTTTGGAACCTGTTTGGAACTGTTTTGGAACCTGTTTGGAGTCATTTTGGAACTGTTTGGAACCTGTTTGGAACTGTTTTGGAACTGTTTGGAACTGTTTTGGAACTGTTTGGAACATGTTTTGGAACCTATATTGGAACTGTTTTTGGAACTGTTTAGAACCTATTTTGGAACTGGACTATAATGAAATATTTGTGAAATGTAAATAATGGGGGAGTTTCTATTATTTTACATATAAAAAAATTTAAAATAGAAAAAGTTAAATTTTTAGAATAACCTAATTAAATAAATATACGAATACAATTATACTTATTACATATAAATTACACCATAGTAAAAGCTTTAATATATTATAATACATTAATATTAAAGTTTTGATCAATTAAGTGAATAATTGGAATTATGATCCAATTGAAAGTGTTTTACATTTTTAATGTTATTAAAAGAATTATTTTTGAATAAAATTGTATATTTGATTGAGTAATAATATATTTAGTTATTTACTTCAATTATCAAGTTCTAAATATATCTATAATAAATTAGCAATTAATTAATTATATATGATAAATTGATAAACATTAATAAATTTAATTACTAGTTAAATATCATACTTAATCAATTATAACATTACATTATAGTTAAATGATTACTTAATTAATTATAATTTTATAACATTACTTAATTGATTTATAGTATAATTAATTATAGCATTACATTAATTGATTACTACTTAATTAATTGACTTTATTATAAACATTAGTACAAACTTAATTAGATGATTAAAAATTTAATTAATTATAATATTACATTAAAAATTTATAGTATGATTATTTAATAGTTAATTCACTATAACATTACATTATAGTATGATTATATAATTAATTATAACATTACATAATTAAATAATTACTTAATTGATTATGAGTTATGATATTATGTTTTAAACATTAGTAATTACTAATTTGCTACATAAACATTAGCACAATACTTAATTAAATGATAAGAAATTTAATTAATTATAACATTACTTTATAAACATTAATTAAACATTACATTATAGTTAAATAATTACTCAATTAAATTATAATATTATTATATTACATTATATATTATGATCACTTACTTAATTATAGCATTACATAGTTAAATGATTACATAATTACATAATTAGTTATGAATTTATAACATTACATTATAAACATTAGTAATTTACTAATTTACTATATTATTACATTACTTAATTAAACGATTAAAAAATTTAATTAATTATAGCATTACCTTATATATTTATAATATAATTACTTAATCAATTATAACATTCTATTATAAACATTAGTATATTAATCAAATGATTTGAAATTTAATTAATTATAATATTAAATTATAGATTTATAGTATGATTATTTAATTCATTATAATATTACATTATACTATTATAGTATGATCATATAATTAATATAACATTACATAATTAAATAATTATTTAATTGATTATGAGTTATGATATTATATTTTAAACATTAGTAATTACTAATTTACTATATAAACATTAGCACAATACTTAATTGAATGATAAGAAATTTAATTAATTATAACATTATCTTATAAACATTTCATTATAAACATTAATTAAGCATTACATTATAGTTAAATAATTACTCAATTAAATTATAATATTATAATATTACATTATATTATGATTACTTACTTAATTATAGCATTATATAGTTAAATGATTACATAATTACTTAATTAGTTATGAATTTATAACATTACATTATAAACATTAGTAATTTACTATACTATTACATTACTTAATTAAACGATTAAAAATTTAATTAATTATAACATTACTTTATATATTTGTAATATGATTACTTAATCAATTATAACATTCCATTATAAACATTAGTATATTAATTAAATGATTTGAAATTTAATTAATTATAATATTAAGTTATAGATTTGTAGTATGATTACTTAATTCACTATAACATTACATTATACTATTTATAGTATGATCATATAATTAATATAACATTACATAATTAAACAATTACTTAATTGATTATGAGTTATGATATTATATTTTAAACATTAGTAATTACTAATTTACTACATAAACATTAGCACAATACTTAATTAAATGATAAGAAATTTAATTAATTATAACATTACCTTATAAACATTAATTAAGCATTACATTATAGTTAAATAATTACTCAATTAAATTATAATATTATTATATTACATTATATTATGATCACTTACTTAATTATAGCATTATATAGTTAAATGATTACATAATTACTTAATTAGTTATGAATTTATAACATTACATTATAAACATTAGTAATCTACTATACTATTACATTACTTAATTAAACGATTAAAAATTTAATTAATTATAACATTACTTTATATATTTGTAATATGATTACTTAATCAATTATAACATTCCATTATAAACATTAGTATATTAATTAAATGATTTGAAATTTAATTAATTATAATATTAAATTATAGATTTGTAGTATGATTACTTAATTCATTATAACATTACATTATACTATTATAGTATGATCATATAATTAATATAACATTACATAATTAAATAATTACTTAATTGATTATGAGTTATGATATTATATTTTAAACATTAGTAATTACTAATTTATTACATAAACATTAGCACAATACTTAATTAAATGATAAGAAATTTAATTAATTATAACATTACCTTATAAACATTAATTAAGCATTATATTATAGTTAAATAATTACTCAATTAAATTATAATATTATTATATTACATTATATTATAATCACTTACTTAATTATAGCATTATATAGTTAAATGATTGTATAATTACTTAATTAGTTATGAATTTATAACATTACATTATAAACATTAGTAATTTACTATACTATTACATTACTTAATTAAGCGATTAAAAAATTTAATTAATTATAACATTACTTTATATATTTGTAATATGATTACTTAATCAATTATAACATTTCATTATAAACATTAGTATATTAATTAAATGATTTGAAATTTAATTAATTATAATATTAAATTATAGATTTGTAGTATGATTACTTAATTCATTATAACATTACATTATACTGTTATAGTATGATCATATAATTAATATAACATTACATAATTAAATGATTACTTAATTGATTATGACATTATATTATAAACATTAGTAATTTACTAATTTGCACAATATTTAATCGAATTATTATAATTTTATTAATTATAACATTATATTATAAATTTATGGTATGATTATTTAATTAATTATAACATTCTATTATAAACAATATTATAATACTTAATTAAATGATTAACAATTTAATTAATTATAATATTACATTATAATTAAATAATATATTACTTAATTAATTATAACATTACAATTTACATTGTAGTATGATCACTTAATTAATTATAACATTACAATTTATATTGTAGTATGATCACTTATTTAATTATAACATTACTTGTTTCTAATATTAAATTTACTAAATTATATTTGGTATATTATAAATACCCAATTAACCAATTATAACATTAAATTAATAAATTTATAAACATTAATAATTTATTAACTTATCAAATAGACCCGGCAAATGGCAATGTTAGTAATTAGTATTAAGAATTGTTGTTTGTTTAAATGATTTTGGTGAAGTTATTTTATGTGAATTGTGATGAATAATTGTTTGTGTTTTGGTTTTGATTGACGAATTTTATGTGAATTGTGATGAATTGATTGAATTCAAGCATTGCTTAGAGATTACAGGTTATGAGTTACATTGGACACAAATGAATGAATAACGAAAATTTGTTAGGGGTGTATTTGTAAACTTATAAGGTGTTTTTGTTATTTTTTAAACTAATAGGGGGGTAATTGATTTTTTACAGGGTACCCTGGAACGGAACCGGAACCTGCATTTTAGGTTCCGGTTCCTTGAATTGAAGAACTGTCTTGTGCGGTTCGGTTCGGTTCCTTTTTTGGGAACTGTCTGTCGATTCGGTTCCCGAGGAAAAGTGCGGGGTACCAGGCAGCTCACCCTGGCAGACTATAAGCTCAAGAAGTAGTCAATAGTCGATAGTCAATAATCTTCATGTTGACATCTGCATATATTGCTAAGAAAATGAAAAATCAATAGCAAAGTATAAATACAAGGAACAAAAACCTTGAATATGAAATAATTAATTGCCTGGAGCCATATATTGTTAGGTTTGCCAGCTTATATCATACCACATTGGATTTTTTTGTAAGAAAAACGAAAAAGTCAAGTTATGTGAATTGTGCATTGTTCGAAAACCCGCCTTTTAAAGATAATATTTTGATGTAAAAAGATCTACGCTCTAATACCACTTGTCAAGATTGAAATTTACTATCTTATCGGCCTAGAAACCAAATGGTGTTGGATGAAGAGAATAGATCAAATTGTTTTATGCATTGAATATTAGAGTAATACTAAATGTACAAACTACTTATACAAACTCTTCTGTAAATAATACAAGGTTGAGTTTCTCAAAATGGATTGAATATTTAATACATTTTATACAACTCACAAAAAGTATAAGCAAAGACCAGGGAAGGTCGAGTACAAATAAACTTGACAAAAATAGCTGTGATCCATGAAGCTATAAGGCCAGAGACAACTATGTCAGAGCATCTATCACAAGGATTGTTGGCCTTGTTCTTGTTTATACACTAAGCACAGATGGACATTGTGCTCCAAGAGGTGGATCTTGATGTTGACATCTCTCATTTGTGCTTTTTTTTTTAATAACTCTGGCATGAAAATATTTCAAAAGATAAATAAACAGGAATTTCGTATGACAGAGACTTCTCATATGGTATGTTGAAGTGGTTTTGGACTCAATGAAATGTATTCCCCTAAATAATATAGGTGAAAATGGAACCTTGGAAATAGATGGACAATTTTCATATAGTTTTGAGGATAAGTTGGAGAAATGCATCTAAAAGCTAATTTCCAGCTGATTTATCTACAAATCATACATAAAAGTTGATTTATAATCGTACTGTCAAGGATTGTTAAATTATAAAATCGTGGGAACATTTCTCTTTGTATTAATAGAATAATAATAATAGTAATAACAACAATAAACTTGTACATAATATCAATACGTAAACTTATAATGTTGAACTATAAACTTCTAAAAATAAAGGTCATAACAAGGAACATGCCACGTAAAGGGGTGAGCACGGGTAGCGGATAGAAGCCGGAAGGCAGGGGTAAGAACCGAGCAACCCAGGAACCTACCCGGGAGCACGCGCTGTGCGGGTAGGTTCCGGTTCCCAATTTTTTGGAACACGCTCTGTGCGGTTCCGGGGTTCCATTCTTGCATGTGGAGGAATCAGGGCCAAGAACCGGAACGTAAAAGGATACCCTGTTTGGAACCTGTAGGCGGTACCCGGTTTGGAACCTGTTAGGAACCTGTTTGGAACCTGTTTTGGAACCTGTTTGAAACCTGTTTTGGAACCTATTTGGAACCTGTTTTGGAACCTATTTGGAACCTGTTTTGGAACCTGTTTTTAGAACCTGTTTAGAACCTATTTTGGAACTTGGACTATAATGAAATATTTGTGAAATGTAAATAATGGGGGAGTTTCTATTATTTTACATATAAAAAAATTTAAAATAGAAAAAGTTAAATTTTTAGAATAACCTAATTAAATAAATATACAAATACAATCATACTTATTACATATAAATTACAGCATATTAAAAGCTTTAATATATTATAATACATTAATATTAAAGTTTTGATCAATTAAGTGAATAATTGGAATTATGATCCAATTGAAAGTGTTTTACATTTTTAATGTTATTAAAAGAATTATTTTTGAATAAAATAGTATATTTGATTGAGTAATAATATATTTAGTTATTTACTTCAATTATCAAGTTCTAAGTATATCTATAATAAATTAGTAATTAATTAATTATATATGATAAATTGATAAGCATTAATAAATTTAATTACTAGTTAAATATCATATTTAATCAATTATAACATTACATTATAGTTAAATGATTACTTAATTAATTATAGTTTTATAACATTACTTAATTGATTTATAGTATAATGAATTATAGCATTACATTAATTGATTACTACTTAATTAATTGACTTATAAGTTATAACATAATTAAATAGTTAATTAATTGACTTATAATTAGAAATTTAATTAATTATAGCATTACGTTATAGATTTATAGTATAATTACTTAATCAATTATAACATTTTATTATAAACATTAGTACAAATTTAATTAAATGATTAAAAATTTAATTAATTATAATATTACATTAAAAATTTATAGTATGATTACTTAATAGTTAATTCACTATAACATTACATTATAGTATGATTATATAATTAATTATAACATTACATAATTAAATAATTACTTAATTGACTATGTCATTATATTATAAATATTAGTAATTACTAATTTACTACATAAACATTAGCATAATACTTAATTAAATGATAAGAAATTTAATTAATCATAACATTACCTTATAAACTTTTCATTATAAACATTAATTAAGCATTATATTATAATTAAATAATTACTCAATTAAATTATAATATTATTATATTACATTATATATTATGATCACTTACTTAATTATAGCATTACATAGTTAAATGATTACATAATTACATAATTAGTTATGAATTTATAACATTACATTATAAACATTAGTAATTTACTAATTTACTATATTATTACATTACTTAATTAAACGATTAAAAATTTAATTAATTATAGCATTACCTTATATATTTATAATATGATTACTTAATCAATTATAACATTCCATTATAAACATTAGTATATTAATAAAATGATTTGAAATTTAATTAATTATAATATTAAATTATAGATTTATAGTATGATTACTTAATTCATTATAACATTACATTGTACTATTATAGTATGATCATATAATTAATATAACATTACATAATTAAATGATTACTTAATTGATTATGAGTTATGATATTGTGTTTTAAACATTAGTAATTACTAATTTACTTCATAAACATTAGCACAATATTTAATTAAATGATAAGAAATTTAATTAATTATAACATTACCTTATAAACATTTCATTATAAACATTAATTAAGCATTACATTATAGTTAAATAATTACTCAATTAAATTATAATATTATTATATTACATTATATTATGATCACTTACTTAATTATAACATTATATAGTTAAATGATTACATAATTACTTGATTAGTTATGAATTTATAACATTACATTATAAACATTAGTAATTTACTATACTATTATATTACTTAATTAAACGATTAAAAATTTAATTAATTATAACATTACTTTATATATTTGTAATATGATTACTTAATCAATTATAATATTCCATTATAAACATTAGTATATTAATTAAATGATTTGAAATTTAATTAATTATAATATTAAATTATAGATTTATAGTATGATTACTTAATTCATTATAACATTACATTATACTATTATAGTATAATCATATAATTAATATAACAATACATAATTAAATGATTACTTAATTGATTATGATATTATATTATAAACATTAGTAATTTAGTAATTTACACAATACTTAATCAAATTATTATAACATTATATTATAAATTTATAGTATGATTATTTAATTAATTATAACATTCTATTATAAATAATATTACAATACTTAATTAAATGATTAACAATTCAAGTTTTGCTTAGAGATTACAGGTTATGAGTTACATTGGACACAAATGAATGAATAATGAAAATTTGTTAGGGGTGTATTTGTAAACTTATAAGGTGTTTTTGTTATTTTTTAAACTAATAGGGGGGTAATTGATTTTTTATAGGGTACCATGGAAAGGAACCGGAACCTGCATTTTAGGTTCCGGTTCCTTGAATTGAAGAACCTGCATTGTGTGGTTCCGGTTCCTTTTTTTGGGAACCTGCACTGTGCGGTTTCGGTTCCGGTTCCCCAGCAAAATACAGGGTACCGAAACCACTCACCTCTAGCCACGTTAATAATGTCCTAAATGATCCAATACAATAATTGCATAGGTTTAAAGGACCTTTTCAAACTTGAAAACCTTGGGCCAATCATGGTGGGCTTTAATCATGCTGCATATGTCTCATTGAAAAGTGATAATTGTACCATTAAACATAATGACCACAAAACTGAAAGGAACATGGGGAGCTACAAATCATGATCCTGAAATTTGTGATTGCCATTAGTAAGAGATTTTATAGAAATTTGTCCTTCAACAATTCTTACTTTTTCATGGTGAGAAAGCTTACATCGGTTTTAAAATCAAGATGAATGAACAATAGTGATTGTACTATAAATGGATTGATATTGAAAATGGTGAGTCATTTTTATTAGCAAAAGTAATAAAGAAAGTTTAATAAAAGAAAAGGCCGAACGGCTTGCGCATACCCAAGGTTTGCCATAACGACAAATTGATACCTAAAAGGTTTGGAAACGATAAACAGGTACCTTCAGTCATGTGTTGTTAGTGATTTCTGTTTATTAATAGTGAAAAGACTAAAATGCCCTTGAAAGTTTGATATTTTAGTTTTTTTATAAATTTAAAAATTTTTAAAAAACCCCCTAGGTTTGCTAATTTAACTAAACACCCCCATATATAAAAAGTTTGTTAAATGACAAAAACACTCCCACCACCTCGCAGCTGCTGTTAGGCTACCATCGTCGGAATCTATCTGGCATGCGTTACGCACGACTCCCATCGGATTTGTGTCGTATCATGTCGATCTGGCCATCGAGGTCGCAAAACTCCATCTGAGGTGTCGACGGCTAGATCCGTGGCTGATCTAGCCCGTAGATCTGGCATTTTCTGGCCAGATCAGCCTACGGATCCGGCCAGGCGGAAAGGCGGATCGGCGCTACTGACACGATCACGGGTTTGTGTCGTAACGCAATTTTCGACCAGATTCTGGCGGTGGTGGCCGGAATCTGGCACTGCGAGTGGCGAGTGGCAGGGATGTTTTTGTTATTTTACAAAATTTTTATATATTGGGGTATTTAGTTAAATTAGTAAACCTAGGGGGTTTTTTTAGAAATTTTTAAATTTATAAAAAACTAAAATATCAAACTTTCAAGGGCATTCTAGTCTTTTCACTATTATCAAACGAAAATCACTAACAAAACATGACGTAAGGTACCTATTTGTCGTTTCAAAACCTTTTGGGTACCAACTTGTCATTTCGATAAACCTTGGGTATGTGTAAGTCGTTCTCCCTAAAAGAAAATAAATTCATCTTTATTAGAAATGGGAAACTTTTCAAACCCCTTATACTTTGTCCTCAGTACATTAAGGTCTATCAAATTCAAACACTCAATGCAAGCGCTTCTTGTTGTCACAGACTTAGAAAAAGCTAAAGGTTGCTTCATCTTTGCACATAGCCTCTTTGAAACTTAGGCCATTCAATTCATGGGTAGTTGGCAGCAAGCTCATCCATTTCTCTATGCAAATAAAAAGAGCCAATAGTTAAATAACATAACATAAGCAAAAAAAAGGTTCAAAGGTATGGCTGATCACCTGGACAAACTTTATTATTGATGAAAATAGAAGGATATTAACGTAAATTTAAAACCCTTCTGCCTCTTCTTGTTCTGAATTTTGCAAATTCGACTCTAATTTTGATGAGTCTAGTTGCTACTTCTTTTATGCTCATCCTCTTTGCAAGTGATTCTCTTGTACACTCCATAGCCAAACTCAAGATAGATGACACACATTCCTCCTTGTTTGAGAAATGTTCATCATCCATTTTCAGCAAATTTGTGTCCAAGACTTGCATCACTGTGCTGCATAATGATTCACCAACCCAACTCCTTAAGCTCATTTCTTCAGTAAATATTTCATCTGTTGGCTTCTTTCTTGTAAATGTTTCCATTAGCATGATACCATAGTTGTACACATCTCCTTTTCTAGACACTTTTCCTTCTCTTCGATGTTTTGATAGTGATCACATGCATTTTCATTATTAGACATATAAATCATTAATTTTTTTTTTCTTCTAGTAAGAAAAAAAAAAAAATAGTAACAAAGAAGTTTTAATGAAAAAATAAATAAATTACAAATGATTACCTGGCGCCATATAACCAATGGTGGCAAGGGTCTATGTTTGTGTCATAGAGTTTTCTTCACCTAAGAGCTTTGCAATGTCAAAATCACTCAAATGCGCAACTATATTTTCGTCTAGCAAGATGTTATTGGGGTTTAAATCACAATGAATGATGGGATTTGAATAACCAAAAGGGAGATATTCCAAAGCTGATGCAACATCGATCATTATGGTCAACCTATGGTATATGTCCAAAACATTGTTATTAGAATACAAGCATTTTTCTAGGCTCCCATTGGGCATGTACTCTAGTATCAAAGATTTAAAATCATCATTTGAACAACTGCTGATGATTTTGACAAGATTTTGATGATGAATATGACCCATTACTTCACATTCAACCTCAAAACTCGTTAATGCTCCTTCAAGATGCAAGTGGGATACCTCTACTACAAGCTCCACCCTATCATCTAATCTTCCTTTGTAAACTGAACCATAACTTCCTCTACCAAGCAGGTTATTCTGAATAAATCCATCTATTGCTCTCACTAGTTCGTGTTGAGAAATTCTCTTCCATGTTTCTTGTGGCAACATATCAGCATTGGTAGATGGCTTTGTGGGCTTTTTTAGGCATTTGATCAACACAAATGTAAGAAGCAGGGCAACTAACGTGAACATAATGCTTAGTGTCAAAACAATCGGTAGGAGAGCCTTTTTAGTCCTTGATTTTCGATTAGTGCTTTTTTTGCATGGCAAAACTTGTAGTTAGGGAGAACCGCACAAAGCAAGATTACCCATAAATGATTCAGTTGAAAAGTTTCCAAAAGACAATCTAGTAGGGATTTCACCACTCAATCAGTTGAAAGATAAGATTAGATATTTGAGGTATAAGAGTTTTTCTAAAGACTTAGGAATAACTCCAAAGAGGTTGTTATTAGACAACTCCAAAACACCAAGCTTGTCAACTCAATCGGTTGAAAGATAAGTTTAGATATTTCGATTTCATTGGGAATGCTGCCACTAATATTGCAATCATTCATGTAAACATATTCCAAAGAAATAGAGATTCCCTATGGAACTCTGAAGGGTGCCATTCAGCGGATTTCTTCAAGAAATTATCCGCTAGGTCAATCCACTCAAGATTTCTTAAATTGCCAATTGTAATAGGAATGAAACCTAAGAATGAGTTGGTTGAAATATCTAGATAGGAGAGCTTGGATAAGTTGGTGATAAAGTTGGGAAATGTCCCACTAAAATCATTTAAACCCAAGTAAAGTTCCTCGAGACTTGGAAGTTCTACGTTTGATGGAAGAAACATTCTTCTGAGTTTATTTTCGGTAACTGCAAGTTCTATCATTGTTGAGATATTGAAGACAATTGTTGGGACCAAACCAACTAAGATGTTAAATCAAGGACTAAAAACTGTAGGTTATCTCACTTGAAATTAAATATGAGAGAGCCCATCATTTGTTGGATTCGATTACAGCAAAGAGAAGATTCACTCATAATAGGACTTCTACACTTCATTCATTTAATCTATTTCTAGCATTGCAGTTTCTTTATTATAATGTTTAAGCACATTAGTTGTTGGGATCAAATGTTTTCTGTTACGTTCATATTAATATCTTGACTATAGTGGTAAACTATATTTGACAATTAATTAAATATATATTGTAACCAATATGTATATATGTTTATTTTACAATCAATTAAATTTTTTACAAAAAGATTGCATGTGTCATACCTTGGAGTTTATTGTCTCGAAGAGATAATTTCTTAAGCCGAGTCAAGTTCCCGATTTCTTTTGGTATGGCTCTTGTGAATTAATTCAGTTACAACCTCATTTCACTTAATAGAAGAAGATTAAATCCACACAGAGAGAGAGAGAGAGAGAGAGAGAGAGAGAGTAGTCACAATTAAGAATTAAGATTACACTTTAAATATCAAGTAATAATCTTCAACTGTTTAATTTAAATCAACAAATGGGAGTTAATATAGTAGTCGTTTTGTCTATAGAGATGAAACCAATTTAGTCAAGATGATACAACCATGTATAACTTTAGTACATGATGATATCAAAGAGTATAATTGGACTAGCATATATGATAATACATATTATACCTTGGAGATTATTGTTGAGAAGGTGCAAAACTCCCTAATCGGTTATCATTACGTATAAAAAGATAAAATTTTAATCAAACTTTCTTGTGTGGAAAATTATGAAAAATTGTTTTTAAACATTATCCAAGTCAGTAAATAAAAGTTCAATTTTAAAAAATGTACACTTTCATAATTTTCACACATATATGCCTTGAAAAAAATGTAGCAGCTAGGCTAGGCAGTTACGGTTTAAAATTGTACCAGTGAGCTAAATTTATCTGAAAAGATAAAATCTCCAATCGTGTACAATTGCCTAATTCTCCTGGAATTTCTCTTACAAAATCAACATATAAATATATATAAGCAATGGTATTATTAACAAAATTAAAAAAAAAAAAACTCTATAAATCAATTAATATTTGAGAAGTCATAGTGGTCAAAGAATTATATATTTGAGATTGAGAAAAAAATTATATGCCAATGCATATAAACCCTGGCATTTCAAATTTTCCAATTTCTTTTGGTATGGCTCCTATGAAATAATTGTGCGACAAGGATAAGGATTGCAAGCTTCTGCATTTTGATAAAGTGGATGGTATTTTCTTCTGAACATGTTTCTATCCAAAAAGAAAGTGTTTTCTCTAGGAAGATAATCAAAAGTAGTTTCATGGAGTCCACCGGATAATCCATTATTACCCACGCCAATAAATAATAATGAAGGCATGTTGAAAAAGATGGAAGGGAAGGAACCAAAGAGTTGGTTATGATATAAAGTAAGTAACTGCAGTGAAGATATGTTGAACATGGAGGTGGGAATGGAACCTAAAAGCTGATTATAATCAAGATAAAGTTGTTGTAACAAAGACAAGTTGCCAAGGGACTGAGGGATAGTCCTTGAGAATTTGACTTCCTTCAAACCCAATAATGGGATTTGTAAATTGAAGTTATTGTAACTGAAATCAAGGTATTTAAGACGGCGTAATTGAAGCTAACTCTCGGAGAGTTAGAAAATCATTGTTGAAGCCTAGAATTGTGAGGAAAGAAAGATTTCCCAGTTGAGGAGGAATGGTGCCTGTAAGATTAAAGAAAGAAATATCAAGAAATGTGACTCTATGGTGACGGGCACCACAACGGATGCCAATCCAATTGCAAACAGAGGAAGTCCAATTACATAATTTTAAGTTGAATTAAGTTTCCAATATCTTTTGGTATGGATCCTGCAAAAAGAATCGAAGAATAAAATATATCATATAGTTCATTTCTCTTCGTAGATCGATGGAGGTATTGTATGATGATGTTAACAAATGATTAGATGACACTTTAAATACTTAAAAAAAAAAAAATTAATCAACTTTTTTTGTGAAATTAAAGTTGTATGGCAATTGAGCTGTTTAGAAAATTTCTTAAAATGAAAATTTGTAAAAATTAGTATAAACAAGATTGCTTTCATCTATACACACACATATATATCTATATATACCTTGGAGTTTATTCGACAATATATATACATCCACTTAAGCTGGGTCAAATTTTCGATTTCTTTTGGAATGGCTCTTGTGAAATAATTGAAAGACACAGATAAGTTTTGTAAAAGGTTTTGATAGAGAGGAAAAACGTAGAAAGAAGAAAAAAAAGAATTCCTCAATTGTATTATTTTACACAGTTCTGTACAGTGACTTTTAGTAAAGTAAGTCTAACTAATTCAACTAACCAACTCCACTAGTTCAGTTAACTATAGTTACATTTAACTATAACAATATTTAACTAAAACAATATTAATGAAAGGTTGTAAGCTGAGCTGAAGTAGAGCTGATGTGTATTCTTCAATACCCCCCCCTTAAGGTGGTGAGTGATAAAGATTCAACACTCCCAACTTGGATAAGAGGTGATGATGGAGCTGACTGCCAAGGGCTTTAGTAAAGATATCTGCCCTTTGATCACCACTAGGAACACAGTGAGTTTGAATAAGACCAGCCTGCAGTTTCTCTCGGACAATATGGCAGTCTATATCAATATGCTTAGTGCGTTCATGAAATATGGAGTTTGAAGCAATGTGCAAGGCTGATTGGTTGTCACAAAACAAGGAAATTGGTGACAAAGGAGGATAACCAAGTTCTGTCAACAATTGTACCAACCAAACAATTTCACAAACTGCGGAAGCCATGGCCCTATACTCAACTTCAGAAGATGATCGAGAAACCGTTACTTGTTTTTTAGATTTCCAGGAGATAAGAGAGGATCCCCAAAAAAACACAAAATCCAGTGATGAATCTTCTTGCAAGCAAACAAGAAGCCCAATCAGAATCACAGTAGGTAGAAAGTTGCAATGAACCAGTTGATGGAAAAAATAACCCCAAACTAGGAGCAAATTTAACATACTTCACAATCTTTAAAGTAGCCTGCATATGTGAATCCTTAGGAGCATGCATAAACTAACTCAACAAGTGGACTGAATAGCTTAAATCAGGGCGAGTCATGCATAAGTACAACAGTTTACCAATTAATTTCTGATAAGCAGAAGCATCTTTGAGTAAGGGATCTCTAGGAACGTTGAACTGCTTATCATATTCCAAAGAGGTGAACTTAATGTGTTGGTCAATAGGAATAACAGCAGGTCTGCTACTTGATAAACTAGTAGTAGAAATTAATTCTAAAGCATACTTGCATTGGCATATGGAAATCCCCTTATCAGACCTAGCCACCTCCAAACCAAGGAAATATCTAAGTAGTCCAAGATCCTTAAGCTTAAATTCGAATGAAGTAACCTTTTTGTATCATAAATCAGATCTGAATTACTCCCATTGATGACTATGTCATCAACATAAACTAGAATCACCACAATGTGAGTTTTATGTCGTTTGATAAAGAGAGAATAATCTGATTTTGCTTGGGAAAATCCTCCCTGAAGCAAGGCTGAAGTGAGTTTAAAATTCTAGGCTCAAGAAGCATGTTTAAGTCCATATAAGGACTTGTGAAGTCTGCAAACCAAGTTCTGTCCAGAAGGTTTATGAAAACCTTGAGGCAAAGACATAAATTTCCTCTGATAAATCACCTTATAATAATGCATTATCCACCTCAAGGTGATATAAGGACCAATCATAAAGTGAAGCTAAAGAAAGAATGGTCTTGAGAGTTACCATTTTAACAACAGGGGAGAATGTTTCCTTATAATCAATTCCAGCCTGCTGTGTGTAACCTTTAGCCACCAACCTGGCCCTATACCTTTCCAAGGTGCCATCAGCATTAAACTTCAATTTGTATACCCATTTACATCCTATGGTACTTTTACCAGGGGGTAATGGAACCAATGACCAAGTATGATTGTTCTCTAGAGCTTTAATTTCCTTTGACATAGCTTCTGGCCTGTTAGGATCTTGGTATGCTTGGGAAAAACTAACTGGTTCATTAAGGGAAGAAATTTTACTAAGGCAGGCTTGGTAAGTGGGTGAAAGGTGATTGTAATTTATAGAATTGGAAATTGGATATTTGACTAAGTGAGTTTGTGAGGAAGAGGGAAGTGTAGGACAGTGGTAGTCTGTAGTCCAGATTGGAGGTTTTGTAATTCTGGTGGATTTCCTTAAAGTTATGGAAGAGGGCTGAACTGAAGTATCAGCTGTAGAATCTATATTTGGGATAGAAGAATTTGTTGTTGAAGGTATATGTGAGTGAGAGGACACAACTAGATCTAATGTATGACTTGGAAAACCATCTACATGTATGAAAGGTTGTGAAAGAGATGTATTGGAACAATCGACTTCTAGAAAAGAATTAGATGGAAATACTGAAAATTCTGTTTTGGACAAGCTGAAAGGAAAAATATGTTCATAAAAAGTCACATCTCGGGTGGTATGAACTATATGGGTGTCTAAGTTGTACACCAAATATCCCTTTTTATTTAAGGAATATCCTACAAAAACACATGGAATGGACCTAGGGGTAAATTTGTCTTTGGGAGTAAGGATTGTGGATTAAGCTAAGCAACCAAAGACTCTCAAATGTGTCAAGGAAGGAGGTTTGCCAAATAATGTTTCAAAAGGAGAGAGACCTTTGAGGACAGGGGTTGGACACCTATTAATTAGATAGACTGCTGTTTGAATACAATAGCCCCAAAGTGTGTGTGGTGATTTTGAGTGAAACTTTAAGGCTCTAGCAACCTGTAAAATGTGTCTGTGTTTTCTCTCCACAATACCATTTTGTTGTGGAGAGTGAATGCATGAACTCTGGTGCTAAATACCTAGGTTTGCTAATAAATCATGACAATTTCTATTAAAAAACTCTAAGCCATGATCAGAATGAATGCATTTAGGTGTTACATTAAACTGATTTTGAACCATGAGTAAGAAATTTTTAAGCAACTGAAACACATCAGATTTAAATTGCATTAAGAAAATCCATGTCACTCTAGTACAATCATCCACAATTGTAAAGAAAAATCTTGCATTTCCAAAAGTAGGTACTTTTATAGGGACCCCATACATCCATATGCAAAAGATCAAAAACTGAATTTGAAATACTTTGGCTTAAAGGAAAAGGTGTTCTGGTTTGTTTTGCCAAGGGACAGATTGGATAATGTGTAGAATTGTCAATTGACAAATTATTAACCATTTGTTTTAGAATAGGATTTGGGACATGCCCAAATATTTTATGCCAAACATTGACATTAGAAACTACCCTAGAACTAGGAATTGAAATCTTGTTTATTGTTGTATTGCAAACATTCGGTGTAGAAAGTATTTTGGCAATGGTTTTGATGTCAGAGTTGTGCAATGATGATTGTGTGAAGGGCACATGAAAATATAAACCTTGAAATTTTTTACCAATCCCCTTCAACCTGCCACTCCAGAGGTCCTGGATTATGCAAGAATCAGGGTAAAAGGTAATTGCACAATTATTAGCCGATGTGTATTGAGAAACAACGAACAAATTATATTTGAAATTTGGCAAATGCAATACATAATCTAGACTGATCTCATCATCTATCCTAACAGATCTAGTGTGTTTAATTTTGGTTTTGGTTCCATTTGGTAGGCTAACATAAGTTTCTGGATGAGAGGTTGTGTCAACAGGTGCATTTAAGCTAGACAATCTATTAGTCATATGATTGGTTGCCCCTGAATTAGTATCATTAAAACAGGAGAAACGGGATGTAATTGTACCTGCCACATTGGTTGATGCTGAGATATTCTCCTTTTCAAGAAGTTGGAGTAGCTGGGAGTATTGTTCTGACGAAAGTATTGTTCCCAGTGAATTTGATTCTATAGGAGTATTAGAGGTTGTACCAGGTTGTGTATGTGCTTGATTAGTTACTGCTCTATTCTTTGATCCATTTTTCCTTTGTAGTCAGCCAGGTAACCATGAATCTTATAACATGTATCTTTCTTGTGCCTTGGTAGATGACAAAACTCACACTCTATATAAGACATTTTCCCTTTATATTTGGGATTATAATTTTACCCTTTCTGTGTGTTTAGCACATACAAAGCAGTGGTTACATCTGAGACACTATTATTTCCTAACAGTATTCTCTGACTCTCATCTTGATTGACAACAGAATATGCCTGTTTAATAGATGGCAGAGGTGACATCAATAGGATTTGGCTTCGAACCATAGAATAAGTGTCATTTAATCCCATTAGAAATTGTAGTAATTTCTGTTGATTTAAATGTTCAAGATAGGCCTTTGCTGATAGACTATCAGGTGGTGGCAGACCGATTAGTGAGCTCAATTCATCCCACAACGCTTTTAATTTGTTGTAATAGATGGCTACAGACATAGTACCTTGTGTGAGGTTAACAATCTCTCGATGAATCCCATAGATTCTTGTACCACTCACTTTGTGATATTGCTCTTGTAGATCTTGCCAAACTTGATTCGCATTGGTGGACTATACTATGCCATTGAATATCTCTTTTGACACTGTATTAAAGATCCATGCCAAGACTAGTGAATTACATCGTTCCCACTGTGCTCCTAAGCTCGAATTAGACGGTTTCTTGTATGTACCATCAACAAAACCAAGTTTATTTTTAGCCGTAAGTGAGACTGTCATGGCTCTGCTCCAGATCCAGTAATTTTCAATACCTGTAAGTTGTTCAGTTACCAAGGTAGCTCCTGAAGTATCAGACGAGTGAATATAGAGCGGCAAGTTCATGTCTGAGAGATTCATCGTTGATTGATTCATCGTCGATTCACTACTGGGATTCATCACTATGAGCTGATTTTGTAGAAAATTGAACCAAAACTGAGAAATTGATGAGCTAATCAAGATCGGTTGTTGATGAAAGGAAGAAAAATTCTTAGGAGATCAAACCCTAAGCTCTGATACCATAAAAGGTTTTGATAGAGAGGAAGAACGTAGAAAGAAGAAAAAGAAGAATTCCTTAATAGTATTATTTTACACAGTTCTGTACAGTGACTTTTAGTAAAGTAAGTCTAACTAATTCAACGAACCAACTCCACTAGTTCAGTTAACTATAGTTACATTTAACTATAACAATATTTAACTAAAACAATATTAATGAAAGTCTGTAAGCGGAGCTGAAGTAGAGCTGGCGTGTATTCTTCAATATATTGAAATTTTTTGCATTTTGATGAAGTGGATGGAAATTGGTCCTGGAGCATATTATAATGCAAGCAAAGCAATTCCAAATTGGGAAGATTATAAAAAATGCTTTAGCAAGCTCACCAGATAATCTATTATAACTGAAATGAAGGTGTTTCACTCATCGTAAGTGAGCCAACTCCTTAGAGAGAGAGTCATAAAAGTTGTTCTTGATGGCCAGTGTTGCAAGGAAAGATAGATTTCCTAGTTAAGGAGGAAGGGTGCCAATGAGACCCAAGTTAGAAATATTCAAAGTTGTGACTCTATGGTGATGGCCCGCACAAGTGATGCTTGTCCAACTACAAACAGAGGTAGTTTTCGACTGTTATTGGCCAATATACCAGCTTTCAGAGCAAGAAGAGCTTGTTTGTCTGTGGAAATGTTGGTTGCTTCCGCATAACAAAGGAAAGTGTTGAAAAAGGAACTAAGAAACCTAAGACAATGCAAAGGGAAAGGTTTCTCTCCATGAGATTACAATTTTGCATGGTTTCAGCATAGGCTTGGTGACATGTACAATTACGCAAGATTGATACTTATAAATAAACAACAAGATGATTATTTCCAAAACCCAACTTCAATGTGTCCCCATCTGTCTTGATATCTCATAATACATTTTATGCATTGTAAAATCTTGATAACATTAATTACATTCGATAAACACGTGTAAAAAATGGTGAGATTGTTGGAGTTGTCGACCACTTCAACGATAACGGTCCGTGAAGACACATTTGGTGAGCTGGTGGGGTTGCAGAGGGCCGTGTCTCCAAGCCTGTAAGTGGTTTGAGCCTATTCAATAAATAGCCATTATAGGATTTCTTGAAGTTATTAATTTATTATTGGGTTTGGGCTTAAAAGTGGGAATCCTTGTAATACTAGGTTTACTTTTTAAACCTAGTATATAAACTTCTTTTTCTCTTGTATATGAGAGATAGTAAATCATAAGACAAATTACTTTCATTGTAATGAAAGAGGTGAAACAATATTGATTCTACTGGACATAATCTGTTAATTGGATGAACCAGGGTAAATTGTATGTATATCTACTCTGAATTGTTTCAGTAAAAAAAAGGGTAAGTCAGTGATTAATTTTTTGGGCTCATGCAATACGAGATCTGATAGGAAGTCTTATTCATCACCTAGATGATTAAATAATGAGATGCAGTGTAACGCCCCACCTAAGGTACGTAGTTATTGTTTCTTCTTTCGCTCTTATTTGAGTTGGTTTTTGGTAATATTGTTTGATTAAGTGTGTGCTGAATGCTTGCCCTGAAATTGGTTGAAAATAGAAGAAGTTCAGTGTGCCAAGCTTCGCCGGGGCGAAGAAGAATCTTCGCCGCGGCGAAGATGTGTTGAAACCACGGGAAACTCTTTGGACAGTTTCACCGCGGCGGCAGACGCTTCTTCGCCGCGGCGACAGGCCGATTAAAATGTTTGTTAAGTTTTAGATATTTTCTTCCCTAAGGGCTATTTGACCATTCTACCCCTAATTAGCAGGAAAAGTGGGGAGTAAAATGTAAGGAGTTTTCATGGAGAATATGTTGATATGGGGGTGTGTTTGTAATGAATTAAAGGATATAGATAGAATTCCCAAAGAAGAGTAAGGGCAATATGGGAATCCTTGTGTATAAATTTCATTAAAAGGAATTGAGACTTAGCAAACCCCTCATTCTTCTTCTAAAAAACGCAACCCTCCACTCTTGTTTCCTCTCAACTTCTCTTTCTTTGATCAAGGAGTTCCAAGGGGTTTTTGAAGTGATTTGGAGTAGAAAATCAACCTAAGGCTTGCTAAGGTAAGGATTCTTACTTTGGTTGGGAAACTTTGTGAGTTTTAGCTTATATTGAAGTTTGAGGGTTTTTGTTCTTTTGGTTAAGAGTAGAGAAAAAGTCAAGCAAACCAAGTGAAAGGAAGAGTTGGTGAAGTCTCTCCATAACAAGGTAAGTAAATCCCAACCCAAGTTGAGATTTAAGAATTTTCTTGATTAGGGTTTTGATAGAAATGATGTATGTATGTGATATACATGTGATATGCCATGTATGAAGGCTTAAATAGAGATTTATATGCCTTGTGATTGGTTATACCTTTCAAAGATAAGAAATGAGTTGTGGCTTGGAAAGGTAGTTTGAGATGGAATTGAAGGGGTATTGTGGATCCCTTTTTGGAAGTGTCTTTCTATGGTAGGTTTTGTGGCTATGTGAGGGGGTTCCTCCCCATTTTTGGGTGGTTAGAGAAAGATTTAGAATCATTGCTATAGTAGAGTTTTATGATGCACTTGAGTTGTTTAATGAAATGCCTAGTAGAGGTTTGAGTATGAGTAAGGAACCTTAATTCTTGCAACATTGCATGTTGGCATTTCATAAGTGCATTAGTGGAGATGAACCATCCAAATGCATTATTTATGCATTAAAAAGTGACCTAAGGAAGAGTAGGAAACTTTGTGTATGCGATTACTCTATGAATAGACAACTTTGTGAATTCAACTACTCTAAGGGTAGAGAGAATGAAAATGCTAGAATAGAGTGAATTAGAAGAGTAGAAGAGATGGGTTGATGCTTTGTGATCATCACCCAACAGTTATGGGAATCGGGTTGATGCTTTGTGATCACCACCCGAATAGCCCTTAGAGACGGGTCGATGCTTTGTGATTGTCACCCGATAAGTATTAGAAATGGGTGAATGCTTTGTGACCACCACCCGGTTAGTTAATAGATAAGTAGGTTGATGCTTTGTGATCATCATCTGACATTTAGTAGAAGTGGGTTGATGCTTTGTGATCATCACCCGACAATGATTAGAAACGGGTTAATGCTTGGTGATCGTTACCCAAAAGTCATAAGAAACGGGTAGGTGCTAGGTGGACTCCACCCGATAGTTATGAAAACCGAGTAGGTGCTTCGTGATCCCCATTCGGTAGCCACTAAGAACGGGTTGGTACTGTGTGAATTCCACCCGATAGTCATGGAGAGTGAGATGGTACTGTGTGAATGCCATCCGGCCGTACCTACGGTAAGATGAGGCCATGACGTTTAGTAGAAACAGAAATAGTATAAGGAAAGAATTAAGAGTTATACATACGGGGACAGACAGATAGAGGGTTTTACTTACTGAGCATTATTTTGTGCTCACCCCTGTTATTTTCCTTTGTGGATGCGGATCTAGGTGTTGATGCAGTCGGAGGGGCGTCAGCAAGCGAGGAGCAATAACTACACTGTTTCCCCTGTTTTGTCTTTTAAAATGAATTTTTGTAAACAATACTCTTTGTGTATAAAAGACATATGACTTATAATGAAAAGAAAGTTTTGGGCCCAATTTTCTATTGTTATTATGCACGCATTGTGCTAGTTTTCAGCAGTTGTTACATGCAGAAATAATCTTTAGCAAAGACAAAAGTAGAGTGACTAGTAGTCACCATAACCGGGGCCTAATTTGTGTTAATAGAAGCCTATTGACTTGTAATTTATTTGAAGTGTTCTTGAGAAGAATTTTCTCTTATCTCTTCAGGAGGTGTTGGGTGGTTCTCATTTGTTTCCATGGACCAGAATCAAGCTATAGTCGCTTAACTCAACTTTCTACGAGTCACCATGGCAGCTAGTGTAAGTAGAGCTGGGCATTTGGGACCGGGCTCAAAAGCCCAGCTCCAAAAACCGGTGGGAGGACCGATCCTAGGAGGCCTGGTCCCGTTAGTTAACTCAGCTTCTTTCTACAAGTCACCATGGCAGCTAGTGTAAGTAGAGCTAAGGGCATTTGGGGACCGGCTCAAAAGCCCGCCCCCTCCAAAAGGCGGGAGGACCGATCCTGTGAGGCCCGGTCCCAAATCCCAGGGACCTAGGTGCCAGGAGGAGGAGGGCCCTGGGCCCTCCACTGGGCCCTCCTCCAAGGCCCGGGCCTGGGCCCAAATTTTTTTTACCTTTTATCATTTTAGTCCTTTGTAAAATTATATTAAAACCCCTAAAATAAGTATAAATTATAAGGACTAAAATGAAATTTTATAAAATTTATTAAAAAAAAATTTAACCGTTGGCTGCCAACGGTCAACTGACACCAACAGTTATATTTATATAATTATAAGTTTTTTTTTTCATTTTCCTCCCCACAACTACACTATAAATAACCCTAAAACCCTTAATTTTTTTCACACCAATCAATCTCTCATTCTTTCATTCTCTCAATCTCTCTACTCCAAATCTCCAATCAATTTCTCATTCAATTTATATTTATAATTTATTTATATTATTCAAATTTTTTTCTATTTTTCAATATCATCATAATTTCATACTATTATTTAATTTCTTTTCATTTTAATTATTTATTATTTTATCATAAATTTATAATGTCTTCCCCAAATGAGTTTTACGTTCCATCCACTGAAGAAATTGAAGCCTTCAACCCATTTTCACCATTTCCTATAGAGGATGTAGCTATAATTCCACAACCACATTCGGTCGGGACGAGGTGTAGCCAAACACATGTGAGCTGCGAGTCAACGGGCACAGACATAGCCCAACCCCCCCGACCGTCAAAGAGGGGTTGTGTCCGATGTCTGGCGATACTTCACCAAATCAAAACGGCCAAAGAAAAATGGGGAGGGGGAAGAATCATGTGGGATATGTAATTTATGTGGAACCATTATTGGTGCTGAGAAGGGGACTTCGACGATGCGACGACACGTAGAGAAGAAGCATCCCCAAATAAATGCATCTTCAAGCGGATCAGGTAGACAAATTCAAACTCAACTTAATTTTAATCCACAATCCTCAACTCTCTCAACATGGCAATACAATACACATGTTGCACGAGAGGAAATAGCAAGATATATAGTTGCTACGGACTCTCCCATTTGTTTATCTGAAAATCCTTTTTTTGTTAATATGGTTAAAACTGCATTTTGTCCAGCATATACCCCTGTTAATAGAACTACAAGTAGAAGAGATATACTAAAACTTTATAACAAAATAAATAATAAACTTAAAAACGAATTTCAAAATTTTAGGAATATATCTATTGCACTTACATCAGACATATGGGCTTGTAGATCAAAAACCAATTTTTTTAACTGTTACAGTACATGTCTTAGATCATAATTGGGGTTTACAACAAAAATTGATAGGTTTTAAACCATTATATGAAAAACATAGTGCTGAAACTATTTATTTTACAATTCTTGAAGTTTTGCAAGAATATTTATTAACTAACAAAGTTGTAGCGCTAACTCTTGATAATGCAGATGCTAACACCGTGGCAATATCTTTATTTGAAAAGAAATTGGATCCGCTTGGTGAAGGCAAATTTTATCACCAGAGATGTGCTTGTCACATCATCAATTTGATAGTTAAAGCAGGTTTAGATGCTATACATTCAAAGATGGAGAGGATGCGTAGAGCTATCGGATTTATCGTCGGCGGTAGCAATAAAAGATGGCAGGAGTACGTCAAATATTGTAAGCAAGAGGACCCACCGGTTCGACCTTTGAAGTTATGTACAGACATGCCTATCCGTTGGAACTCTACCTACTTGATGTTGGAAAAAACTTTGCCACTCGCGAAACAAATTATAGATTTCGTCAACCGGAAGAACTATCCAGAGGAAGTTGTCAACTATAATGATTGGGCGGTTTGTGAACTTTCTTATTCATTTCTTAAAAATTTTTATGATGCTACTAATACATTAAGTGGTATTTATTATCCAACTACTAATTTAGTGTTAGATATTTTAGTTCAAATAGCTAAAACTTTTGATCAATAGAGATATGATAACATTTTAAGTGAAATTGTTTCAAGTATGGAAGAAAAATATAAGAGATATTGGTTAGATATTCCATTCTTATATGGATTAGGCCTTTTTCTAGATCCTAGGTTTAAATTATCCGTAGTTAACGGTGTAATTACTGAGTTAGGCCATTATTTAGGACATGATTATACGTCTTATTTGACTGACTTTAAACACAAATTGGATAGGCTTTTTTCTTTATATGAAAACAGATACAATGGAAGTAGAAGTGGAAGTCGAACGTCTAGGAGAGGCGATCAGGACCTTGATGTAGCCCCCCCTCAAGGATCGAGCAAGTGGGCGTATGTGGGACGTGGCAGAAGCTCCAGCTCTAGCTCCAGCTCGTACATACATAGACCAAATGAGATGACTCGCTACCTATAGGTGGACTTGACCTTTATGACGATGAAGGAGCAACTTGACATGGATATTCTTCAATGGTGGAACCAACAAGAAAGTCAATTCCCCATTATATCCCAAATGGCACATGACATTTTATTTGTGCCGGTTTCTACAATTGCATCCGAGTCAACATTTTCAACGAGTGGTCGGATTGTTGAAGACAGAAGATGTTCTTTAACCGATGAGATGATTGAAGTGATAACCTGTTTATGGGATTGGACTCATGCAGAAAGAAGACTACAACAGCACCCTGAAGATCCCGAACTACTCGAACTCTTTAGGAATACAGATTTGAATAATGTAACTAGTGTTGACGATGAAATTGAAGATGAATAATTTAATAAAAAAATTATTTAATTGTTTATTTGTGAAGCGTGAATGTGTGAAATGTGAATATTACATTTATGTTAAAAATTAAAATTAACTATTAATTTATTATTTTTTAAAATTAATTAAATTTTTAGAAACTTACTAATCAACCCCTAAAAAATACTAAAAACCCCCTATAAAATTTCGTTTTGCCCCTAAAATATAAAAAAAATTGAGGGGGGAAAATAAAATTTTCCAAACCCCATGGGACCGGTCCTGGGCCCATGGGACCAGTCCCGACCAGGCCTAAGGCCACGGTCCGGGTCCTGGTTTTTCTCATGGGCACAGGGACCCTCCCATGAGGCAGTCCCAAATGGGACCCGAGTCCCAAAGCAGGCCCAGGCACTGGGCCCATGTCAAGGGAGGTCCGCCCCTTGCCCAGCTCTAAGTGTAAGTCATGTTCATATATCATATAATTATAATATGCGAGGATGTCAGAAAACCCCATAAAAAGTTTATCCTCGGTACGCAAACATTAATCCTTGTAGAGCAAGTTGTCTGGCAAAAAACCCCAAGTGCGCAATTGATTGAACAGTTGGTGTGTGGGAGCTAAACTCGAATCCCAAACTTGAAACAACTGCTTCCAGACCCAGGATTACTAACAATCAACTATGTAGATAAGCAAACAACGCAATAAGAACACACACGCAAGAGAACCATATACATGGTTCGACCAAACAGCCAATGTGTACGAGTGATAATGTTCGTTTGAGGAAATACAAGTTGGCTTTAATGGTTGTATTTTATGGCAGGTTTTTGGGGTTCTATTTTATTAGAATAATCTCTTATCTCTTCGATGCTTGGGTGGTTCTTATTCGTTTGCCTGGGACAACAAAGCAAGGTATAAGTCAGTTGACTCAGTTTTTTGGTTGCACACACGCAAAATACTTATAAATTGAGTTACATATTTCTTTCTAGGGCTCGCGTAACCTTTTTTCACCAAAATACTTAGTTGAGTTGACCTAGGACTTATAAATTGGCCTAGAACTTCATTAACCAATAATAAGAAATGTGACTGTAAGGTTTTTTCATTGCCAGATGATGAAACAACAAGTTGCACAAAAAGTCTTTGGCAGTGATAAAATAGTCACCATAAGATAAGAGGGCACTAATTTGGATTGATGGAAGTATGTTGACTTGTTTTATCTAAAGTTGTTTCGAGTACAATAATCTCTTATCTCTCTAGTGTTTTGGGTGGTTCTCATTAACAAGAAGTCAAGGTTTAGTCAGTTCACTAAGTTACAGTTTACAAGTTGCCCTAGTAGCTGGGGTACCTCTTATAAATATATAATGTTAAAAAATCATTTCTGAAGGGCAAGAAATATTCCAAACAAGTTGCTCTGGCATTGACAGATGCAAATGTCTTGTTTAAAAAATCTTTTTCAAATTAGTTACTAAGTTGGAAAGCTAGCATATCAGTAAACTAGTAAATGAAAGAGATTAAATAAAGAACATCGGCCAAAACAGACTTAAAGAAGAGCAATGTAGAATAATTATCAATGAAAAGAAAAAAGAAATTAACTTAAATTTTATAGCTGTCTATCTCTTGCTGTTACCATAGTTGCTAGAAATGTTACTCTAATTTTCAAAGAGTCTGATTACTACTTAAATGTTCATCCTCTCTTCATTTCAAACATATACCATGAATTTCAACATTATCACATATATATTAATTAAAGTTGAAAGGGTCAAGAAACTTTGAAGATTATTGTTTTTATTAATTAATATTTGGGCTCACGCTACTATTCTCATACGTCTACTTTATTGAGAAGACCAAGGCTTGTAAACTTACCCAGACTTTAATTCGCTAGCAGTAAGTCTTGTTTATGGCTCATGATGCACAAACAGTCTTTAGCAGTGAGAAAAGTAGAGTGGCTGTTGACTCAGTTTTTTTTAGGAGAATTTTCTCTTATCTCTTCAGGAGGTATTGGGTGGTTCTCGTTTGTTTCCCTAGATTAGCAATCAAGGTACAGTCAATTGACTCAGCTTCTTTCTACAAGTCACCATGGCAGCTAATATAAGTCTTCTTCATATATCATATTCAAAAATCGTTTCCAAAGGGCAAGAAAATGTTGCAAACAAGAAAATCCTTTTTAACTTAGATATTAAGTTGAGAAACTTTTATCACCTTGATAAAATAGTAACTGAAGAGATTAAGTAATGAACATAGATCAAAACAAAGGACACAGAGCTAAACATTAGCAAGGTTATATATATACCATGAATGTGTTGGGATAGAATGTTCTTTGTTATGGTCGTATTTGTTGGGGATTGGTTAAACCACTTTAGTTTTGGATTACCCATTTTAAAGTGTAACGGAATATTTACCAAGTAGATTAAGACATTTCCAGGTTTTAGCCACATCAAACACATGTGTAGAAAGTAAAGAACACAACCATATACATGGTTCGGCTAAATCCACTTTTAGCTTACATCCCTGGGACCTTGTCTAGATCGAAGCAATCCACTAAGTTAAAAACACATTACAAAATACAGCTCAAAGCTGATCTAAGTTAGAGTAAAAAGAACTCCCTGTTCAACTTTACACTTAGCACCACACTCTAAATCCTTAACGTGTATCAACTCCTTGGAGCTTCGTCTCACTGGGAACATATCCAAAAACAACTTGTAAACCACCAAGCTTCAAGCACCGACGCCATGCACCAGCATCAACAAAGGAACCACGTTCCAGCAGTCATCAGATCTATGTTTGATATGGTGAGGTTTTGGCACAAAATGGAAAATGAACCTTGAACCTTAAGAGAAAGAATACTCTAAGAAATTCAGAGTAAAATTAAATAAGAGATCAAAAGGTTAGATACATTTACCCAAGAAAGAGTATTATATAACGAAGGATTTTTTGCTCAACAAAACAGAGTCATGTCAGCCAACAAAGAGTTGACCCATGTTTGTCCAAATAAGGAAAGTATTCATTCTTTTTGGTTTGGGCCACAAAACAAATTAGGAAAGATAACTTTATTCCCTAGGACCACTTAAGGAAAATATGACACATGTAAAAAGGTCCTAAATATGAAGAGACAAAGACAAACATAATCTTTTTCTCTTTGTCAGACATGCAACTCGTGTCGGGTTGCAAAAAGTTGAAAGTGACAGCGTAAGCACATACCTTTGTGCACACACACTCAAGACGAAACAAGCCAAGACACATGTCTAGAAAATTGTGTGCACTAAGAATTGATGTGCACACACACAACAGATAAGACAAGTCAAATAAAAGGATTGACAACAATTGTGCACACATAACTGTTGTACACACACACACAATTCATAAGCTTGACAAAAATAAATATTCTACATTCTCCCCCTTTGTCAAACTTATGAACAATGATCATAATAAAAGAGATCAAGTCTAAACTTGTCAAAATCAACCATTTAAGACTTACAGATTTACAATAGAAAACATGAAAACAAGATAACAAAAAACAACACAAATGTAAACACATGGTTAGTAAATAAAACTGATAAAAATGTCAAAAAAAGATAACTAAGGAGTTTTAAAAAGTAGCAAATAAAATAACAAACTCCCCCATGGAGAGATAACACAAGATTCAAAATTATCCAATAGTTATAACAAAAACATAACAAAAAATCAAAGACTTAAATACAACTATAAACTCTACTCCCCTATGCTTCTTACTCCCCCTCTTTATTCATAAGTCTTGGCTACTTTCAGGAAGGCAGAGAAGAGCGACCGGCTTTTCTCGGTTCTACGTTATGGAGGGGTAGTGATGGTGACATGTGAATCCTCCACTTGAACTTCTAGAAAGACAACAAAAATCAATGCGCACAGGAGAATCTATTTGAGCAACTACAGCTTCAGGAGGTTCTTGTTCATCTTCATTAGCACCTTTTTCTTGTTCTTCATCACTAACCTGTTCTTCTTCCTCATCAATAGCCTATTGTTCTTCAACTTGAGTCTCAGGAGCAGCATTAGCATTGTCAGTATGATCAACTTGAAGAGCAAGAGGTACTACATGCTGAATAGTATTCTTTTTCTTCATCTTTAGATCAGCCTCCATTTTGTCCATCCATGAGCAGAGAGAAGTGTGAATTTCCTTCACATATTGAACGAAAAACTCCATTGAAGTCTCCAGATCCTGCATGGCAACAAAAAGCTTGGACTACCAAGTGTTAGTCCTAGTGTGATCAATTGAGGAAGATGGTGGCAAGTGCCCTGTAGGCTGTCAAAAAGACTTCTTGGTGACAATCTTTATCTTCAAAATAGGTTCCACTCCATAGGACTTAGGTTTGTAAGTGGAAATGATTTTGTAAAGTAAGGAAGGAAAGCATAAAATTTGCAGAGAGTGAGTTGATTGTGTTGCAACTCTAATAATGGTGAAAATCAACTCAATCAAGTCAATATTTTTCCTTTGAGCAATTCCATAGAGGAGCTGTGCTCGTTCAAGTCTAATAGTCAAATTGTGCATTGAAGGGACCAACCAATTTATCAGTGAGATTTTAAATAGTAATCTGTAAAACGGTGTGAGCACACCAGGCTAAAGAACACCAGTTCTCAGCCAAACAACAATTGATCCACCAGAGATGACTTTAACAATTTTGTCTAAGTCTAAGCTTTTCAAATCAAAATTCTTCTTGCTTTTCTTCAAACCAAGAGCATCCCTCACTACATTTTTTGTAAAAAAGACCCAATGTCCTCTAACATAAACTCTATCATCATGTTTGTTTGATTTTGAGGAAGCATTGTCAAACCCAAAATTTGCATAAAATTCTTAGACAAGAGTTTGTACAGGGGCCGTCAACCGCGAGACAGTTCCTAACCAATTTCTTTCTTTCATCAGAGCACGAAATTCATCAAAGTCTTCTAGTCTAACATTTGCTTCGCTCACAATTGTCTTCTTGACAATGTGGTTCCTAAATCTATTCTTCGCAGTAGGTACAACAAAATGAGAGATTTTACCATAAGAAGGCTCCTCCATGACGACTTTTCCTTTTTTTTGGGTCAACTCTATAGGAGTCAAAGACTTTGAAGTCGTGCCTTTTGATGAACCTTCTTTGCGCGATTTCAGACTAGTAATCGACATGTTCTCTGAGGAGCTGTCTAACGCCGAAGAAGATTTGTCAGACATCTTCTTCCTTGAGGCAAGGGCCGACTTACTTTGTGAGCGTTCTAAGGTTTGGTGGTCACTGCAAATAGGGGACGAACCAAGGGAGGTTGAGTGATTCGATTCATTCTCTTGACTTTCTTTTTCAGAATCTGAATCGTTTGTTGGAGGAGAAGGGTTTTTCGGTGGATTTGACTCTGCAATCTAGCTTTCTTCATGGTTAGGAATCCCTTTCCTAAGGATTCACCATTGCTTTCTTCCCTGATTCCATGTGAGAACAAAAAAAAGAAAAAAAAAATTAGAGAAGAAAAATCATAAGGAATGGAAGAAATAGTTGGCGCTATTAGGATTTTAGAAAAAAATGAAGACTGGCGCAAGGAATAAAAAGGGTAGCACAATTAAGGCAAGCGGCGATTTTGATATCCTGAAAAAAAGTTATACAAAAAATAGGACTCTATCTTAAAGGAGTATACATATGCAATCGTGTGAGCACACATTATCCCAAAAGAACATCAGAAATTTTCAAAAGACCAGACTTTATTGAGCAAAAAAAATTAAAAAGCATAAAAATTAGAATTATAAATGCTTCACATGAATTTTTGAAGGTCAAGACAGTCAATCTGTGCAAAACAACCTAAGAGATCAAATTTTCAACCTTAAAAGACACAAAAACTCATACAGAAGTTGTCAACATAGTGCAATCAAAACAACACTTTCTTAATCACACACAAGTGAGATTAATTTCCAAGAGCTTGTCTTAATGTATGATAGTGTCCTCAATATGGTAAAATGACACATTGATCAATTTTAAATTTTGCAAGAGAAGCTCTCATTTCCCTCATGCCCAACTATATTTTGCATTTTTCTTTTTCAACATAGGATATAAAGATTTTTCTTTTCGTTTTAATCAAGGGCAAATAATTCTCATAAACGTCACCAAGATGTAGTTTTCACACTTACAAGAAAGTAGTCCCCTTAATGGTAGATTTTCCAAAATATAAGGGTCTCTACAAATCAGAAAATTACTCAAAACAACTTTCACACTTCATGTAAGGTAGCTGTTTCATGATGGTGACAATAATGGATAATCAACTCACATGCAATAAGGTCATGTTATAGAAAGAGACTCAGTGGACACAACATACCAGAGTTAGCACACAGATAAGAGAAAATAAGTGACAATTAGAGTGCTAGCACATATCAAGGAGTCTTAACAAACAAAAATAAAAGTAGCATGTTCAAGCTTTATTCATCAACTGAAATGAAAAACTATTCAAGTTGAAGTAGTCCAATGGACTTCCTCAAGAAAACAAAAGTGTCATAGTCTAGTGCTTTTGAAAATAAATCAGCCAATTGGGGTTTTGTGCTCACATGAGCAAGTGCAATGATGTTTTTCTGAACTAACTCTCTAATGAAATGATGTCTTTTGTCAATGTGCTTAGTCCTAGAATGCTGGACCGGGTCACAAAATATTATTACACAATCTTGGTTAATACCATAATCATACAACATTTGCTTTTACCATAAAATTTGAGTGCAACAACTCCCTGCGGTAATGTACTCAGCCTCAATAATGGATAAGGAGATTGCATTTTGCTTCTTGTTGTACCTTGTGACAAGATTATTTCCAAGATGGAAACATCCACTTGAAATACTTTTCCTATCACCCAAACGTTCTGCCAAATCCGCATCACTATATCCAACCAAACAATTGTTAGAATCAAATGAGTACCAAAGGCCAATTTCACACAAACATGAAACATATTTCATGATTCTTTTCATTGAATTCAAGTGCAATTCAGATGGATTACTTTGAAACCTATTATAAACACCAACACTAAAACAAATATTAGGCCTGCTTGTAGTTAAGTAAAGAAGACTTTCAATCATGCTTCGGTACATCTTATTGTCTACCCTTTTACCATGTTCATCTTTGCACAACTAAAGGGTAGCACTCATAGGGGTTCTAGCATGCTTTGCATTCTCAAGACAAAATCTTTTCAACATGTTTCTAGCATACATTGACTAGGAAACAAACATGTCACTGTTCATTTGTTTAATTTGAAAGCCAAGAAACATATTCAATTCCCCTACCATACTCATCTCAAACTCATTTTTCATCAGACTAATGAATTCAAGGGCATGTGAATGAGATGTAGAACCAAATACAATATCATCAATGTAAATCTATGCACATATGATTTAATTGTTAACACGCTTAATGAAAAGGGTTTTGTCAGCATTACCTCATTCATAGTTATGCTCAAGAAGGAAAGTTTTCAACCTTTCATACTAGGCCCGTGGGGCTTGTTTCAAACCATAGAGAGCTTTCTTCAATCTGAATACATGATCAGGTTCGTGGGATCTTGAAAGCCAATAGGTTGTTCAACATATACTTCTTCAATGAGCATTCCATTCAAGAAGGCGCTTTTGACATCCATTTGAAATAATTTCATCTTGAGGTAGTAGGCAATAGACAGCGACAACCGAATTGATTCAAGTCGATCAATAAGGGCGAAGGTTTCATCAAAGTTGATTCCTTTAACTTGTCTATATCCTTGAGCTACAAGCCTAGCTTTGTTTTTAACAATATTGTCAAACTCATTAGTTTTATTTTTGAAAACCGATTAGGTACCTATTATGTTGATTCCCTCTGGTCTTGGTACAAGCATCCACACATCATTTCTTTCGAATTGTTCTAGTTCTTCTTGCATTGCTGCAATCCAATTTTCATCTTTCAAAACTTGTTTGACATTCTTCGATTTTGCAAGAGAAACATAACACAAATGGTTAATTTCATTTTGTCTTCTCCTTCTTGTAACTGTTACCTCATTTGGATCTCAAATCATAGTTAAAGGTGGATGAGCTTTTTGAACCTATGTTGGTGGATCTTTCCTTCTTTGATTTCTACTTTAAAGGTTTTCATCATAAAGATCAACAACAAGCTCTATCCCCTCATTTTGGAATGATGAATCAACAGATGATTCTTTGCATGGAGCAGATCCCGTTACTGTAGCACCAGTGGTAGGTGACAACACATTTGCCAAAGGTTTAGATTCAGGAGATTCAGTAGTGTTCACACCATCTTGTGTGGGCACACAAGGAATATATATGTCTTAAATTTCACATTCTTGAGAATATTCTGAAAAATGTTCTACATCACTAAACACAACATTAATGGATTCTAAGACTTTTTTAGAACGCATATTATAGATCCTAAATGCACGGCTATTAGAAGACTATCTAATAAAAATTCCTTCATCACTCCAAGAATCAAACTTACCTAGATTCTCTCTATCATTCAAAATATAACATTTGCACCCAAACACAAGAAAATATGAGAGATAAGGTTTGTTACATTTCCACAACTTATGGGGAGTTTGAACAATACCTTTTCTAAGGTAAACTCTGTTGGAAATATGACATGCCAAATAAAAAAATTGGAAACTGTGTGCACTAAGAATTGATGTGCACACACACATCAGATCAGTCAAGCCAAATAAAAGGATTGGTAGCAAGTGTGCACACACACAAAATTCATAAGTTTGACAAAAACAAATATTCTACAGCAACTAATTTCAAACCTAAGATTACAATCAACAATATAGAGAAGCAAACAACACAATAAGGACACACAAACAACAGAGCGATATACATGCATGTTCATTTATAAATGTTCTATCATTAAGTAATTAACTAATTGACTTCATGGAAACAAAAGCTTGTGTAAATATTGATCATGAACCAGTTTCAACATGTATATCGTGTATCAAGTTGACGCCGACCCCCAGGCTATGAGGCCTTCCCATGCAATGTTTTCTATTTACATTCCTGTCTCTTAGAAAGAGCCGCTAAACAATTGGACTAGACAGATTCGGGTTCATGAATCACAAAAGGTTTCATCTTATACAGTGCACAAATAATACTAAGCAAGAACATATTTATTCTTTCACTACATTTTTCTATGAATAATGCAAGTTCAGATTTAATTTAAAAGCATAAAAGCATTTGTATCTAAGAATTTTCACCTAAAATACAATGTATGAAGAGGTTTGAAGCCAACTGAGTAGGCAAAATCTATCTAGCATCCAAGTTAAAATATAAACCAGTTAAATTAAATGACAAAACAAAAATTAATTAGTTGAAAATTTTTTCTAGGTCTTAATTGTTAATAATTTGAGTTAGGAATCATTTCTTGTAATACATGTTTTGTACAAGATGTAATTACATGGATACTGAGTGTTGAAGGAGAAAAATTGTGTTGACAGTGAATCATATATTGTTTATTAACTTATGACCCCACTGCAAAGTGTTAGAGTTTAGGCTAGAAGGAAGGCTAGAGAGGTAGAGTACTACTGAAGAATGCCAATAGAAAGGAAGCTTGACAATAGTAGCAAAGATGGTGTTAAAGAATGTCAAGAACAAAGAGAGAAGAGATTATTGTATTTGTAACGTGTATAATAGCCAATTTATACTATGGCTATGAGTATAATAAAGGAAATACAATAATACAATAATGGAAATACAATAAAGTCTTAATTACAAAATATTATAGCATAAAACCAAATAAGCACCATATCAGTAATCACTTGATTCCAGCATGAATATCTTTAGCATTCCATATTTCATTACTCCCCCTCAAGTTGGTGGTTTTTATATGTTGAAAACCCCAAGCTTGTATAATAAATATGAATTTTGATGACTGCATAAAGGCTTCATAAAATTGTCTGCTAGTTGTTTTAAGGCTCATATATGCACAGTTTTAATAATCCCTTCTTGAATCTTTTCTCGTACAAAATAGCAGCCAATTTCTATATGCTTAGTTCTTTCGTGGAAAACTGGATTTGCTGCATCATTGGCGGCTTTTTGGCCATAGTATAAAGTGACTGGTTTTCCTACCTGTACTCTTAAATCTTTTAGTAATCCAAGGATCTAGACAATCTCACAAGTTGTTTTTGCCATTGCCTTGTATTCAGTTTCTATTGAGGATAGCGATATTGTTGACTACTTTTTCGTTTTCCATGATATGAGAGACCCTCTGATTTTAAGACAAAACCCTGTGAGAGACTTTCTAGCCATAGGACAAGTACCCCAATCTAAATGGCAATATGAGTGAAGCCTTTGGCAATGAGACAGACTTTGAACCGTTCTATTGAAGCATCAGCACGATGGTTGATCTTGTAAACCCATTTGCAGCCAATACGTTTTTTTGTGAGGAAGACTCAGAACAAGACCCAAGTATGGTTTTAAGAAAGAGCAGTGAGTTCATCAGACATGGCCTGACACTAATGTGCATGGGAAATGACATTCGAATAGCATGAAGGCTCTTGCTGGGCAGAAATCTGACTAACACAGGTCCTATGGGCAAGGAAAAGTTTGTCATAACTAACATAGTTAGAAGTGGGGTAAGGAGTACCTGTGGTAGTCTTAATGGTAGAATAGACATAATCTTCTATCCAAATAGGAGGGCGGCTGGTCTGTATGGATCATCTCTAAGTAGGAACAAGAACCACAAGAGGATCGTTCAAAGGTGGAGACGGATTGGTATACTATCTTTGGAGAAGAATTAGGGGAAGCGGGAGCTGGTGCTGAGTCTGATTTGGAGGTGGTTTGCCAAAGAGAAGCTCATAGGGTGTCTTACCATGGAGGACTCGACTTGGCATCCGATTGATCAGGTACGTGGTCGTGATCACACATTCGCCCCAAAATGTGATAGGGATGTTGGATTGGTGTTTTAAGCCATGGGCAACTTCTAGGAGATCTTTATGTTTCCGTTCAACTATGTTATTTTGTTAAGGGGTATAGACACAGGAGCTTTCATGGATAATACCAAATGAGTAAAACAAGATGGAACGTTGAGTATTAAATTTTAAAAAATCCCAAGCATAATCAATTCGAATACGTTGAACTGAAATATCGAATTGGGTTCTGACCATGGACAAAAAAAAATTAATGTGAGTGAGTGTCTGCGTTTTAGATTGCATGAGGTAAATCCAGGTTCCCCAAGAAAAGTCATCACTAATGGTTAGAAAGAATCTAGAGCCATTGTGATTGGTTGTGTGATACGAACCCCATATGTTCATATGAACTAAAGAAAAAAAGCGTGTGGTGGAGGTTGTGTGTTTGGGAAATGTAATGCGAGACTGCTTTTCAATAGGGCAAATAGGACAATTAGGATATAGTGGATGTATGGGATAAGTGTTTGGTATTGCAAATAATGTCGTCATTGGCCCTGAATCAATTATCCAAATATTTCCTCTAATAATATTAAAACAAAAGGATGTCTCTGCGTAAGACGTCGTGTTGGCTTGTGGAGTTTGGTTGAGCATCTGCAAAATCTATTGATATTGTTCTTGGCTAAATATAAGGGTCGTAGTATTATTTCCAAAAGTGATAGTTTGACTTACTTGATTAGTAGTGGCGAATCTAGACCGGTAGTTTTGGGGCGGCCATGTAATTTCTAACATGTGTCCCATGTGTGGTTCATCTGTTTGCAGTAATCGCAATAGCAATTTTTGTTGGATTTGGAAAGCCCGTGAGATGAGTTAAAAAGGTTGGAAGAAACTGGGCCATTTGTTGAATTTGGGCCAGCTACAAAAGTTGGGTTGTGTGCATTAGTGAGCCCTAGTGATCCATTTGGTTTTGAACCGTTGGATGAGTTTGAGTGATCTGGTCCATCCATTGTCGCATATAAAACCATCTTTTCTCCTCCATTTTGCCCTAGCCCCCTTCGCCATTGCCATTCTTGATCTCCATTCTCTCAAACTGTTGTCGTTGTTAGGCAAAAGTAATGACCTCCGTAGGAGATTGAGAATCAGACAAAGCCGATCTCTGGCTTTCGTCTTGCATTGCCAACTGGTAAGTGCACCAGAGAGATGGCGTTGGTGAGGTGGCTAACATTTGCATATGAAACGGAGGAAACTGTCATTCAAACCAATCAAAAAATGGATTAATTGATTTTTTTCCTTAATGCGCTTGATCTGTTGAAGGATCACGGATGGCCCTTCAAATGGTTCTTCAATAGCATCAAGTTCATTCCAAATCGCTGAAAAGTGATTGAAATACGTGGTTATGGACAAGTTGTGCTATTCGATTTCAAGAAGATTTTTACGTAAAGTAAAAATCTTGGCGAGGTCTAACTAACCATACATATCTTGGATGTTCACCCACATTTCTTGGGTGTTTTCTCTTAGAGGCAAGCTGGCAGTAACATCTTGAGTCAAGGAGTTGCTAAGCTAGGCACGAACAAAGGTGTTGCACCAAGTCTAGTGTTGGTGAAGTTGTGGTTCAGTAGTTTGAGGAAGGGTTCCATTGTTGAACCCTTCCTTATTTTTGGTTATTAGGGCTCACTAGAAGTCTCTGGCCCAAGTGGCATAGTTTTGAGATCCGGCCAGGGGTTGTTTGACGAGCACAAGCTTAGATCCATTAGAAACCGACGAGAAAAGAGCATCCCCTAGTTCCGATCAATTGGTGGTGGCTAGAAGGATCTAGAAAATTGGGTAGCGATTTTATCCCGTCGGGTTAGAGTTTTGAGCCATAAACCCAAAAGGGATTAGGCCAGTTTGGTACTTGGATCCAGTTTGCTGGTATGGGCCAGTTTGGTGGGCTTGGCTAGTTTGGTTGTTTGGGCTTGTTCGGGAAGTTGGGCCAGTTGAGTGATGTGGGCTTGTTTGGTCATTTGGGTTTGTGATTGGTGGCTGTAGACTTTGAATCTGGTGCTATTGTTGTTTTGGTTTGATCCATTATCGGCTAAAAGGTGGCGTTTGGTTTCATTGTGAGGAAAGACAATCTAATCTTACTGCCTTGTTTTGCAGGTTCAGGAAAACAAAGGCTTAGAGAGGATTTTGGTGGAAGCAAAAAAGCTCTGATACCATGTTAGAGTTTAGGCTGGAAGGAAGGCAAGAGAGGCACAGTATTACCAAAGAATGCCAACAGAAAGAAACCTTGACAAAATTAACTAAGATGGTGCTGAAAAATGTATTTGTAACGTGTACAAAAGCCAATTTATACTATGGTTGTGAGTATAATAAAGGAAATACAATACTACAATAATAGAAATAAAATAAAGTCTTAATTACAAAATATCACAGCAATTAACCGAATGAGCACCATATCAGTAATAACCAACATGAATATCTTCAGCATTCCATATTTCATCACAAAGCTCATAGATCTATAGTTCATGTGCTTATAGAAATCAGAAGTTATGGACTAACTATTTACAAAATTTCTAACTCTATTTAATTGCATTTACTTCAAAGCTCCTCCACATTCATGATCCTTCATCTTCACATAATGTTATTGAAATTCAACTTCTTCGAGCCATGGGATGTTGTCTAGCAAGCTCATATCTATTTCTTTCATTTCTAAGTTTTGTCAAAGTGTTATTTCTATCCTAATTTAAGTGATGATCTGTTAGAAATTGGAGTAAAAATAAAATAATGAACAACAATATGAAAAGAATATCACACACACACACACACACACACACACACACACACACACACATAAACATGATATTTACGTGATTTGGCATAACTTGTTTATATCCACATATTAGAGAATTTCACTATAATTTTATAAACACAATATTCAAGAGAACATAACACCATCAACCTAGTAGATAAGGTGGGAACAATCCTAATTTCTAGGACACTTTACCTTATGGTGTCTAATAACACTTATATCAAAATCCTTGTGTTCTTACACTTTTTCTCTCATTCTCTCATGAATTGGTTCTTACCCTTATATTTATAGGTAGTATATGGGATATATAAGATTCATATTTCTATTCCTAATAGGACTCTCATATTTTAATTTCGTTCTCTTACTTTAACTCAAAGTAAAGTTTTAAACCAATTCTGCTTTCCTTTTTCAGCTCACAATAGGAAAAGGAAAACAAATATTCAAACTTGAAAAATAGGAATTTACCTAAAAATAAAACGCTTGAATTTCGCATATGTACGGCAACAAAGGGATGCCGCAGTAGGCGTTGTAGCTTTCACGTTTCCTTGTCCATTTGTCATCGCGCAGCGTCAAGAAGTTTTCCCCGACGCGACAGCAAACTTCTGGACAACTTCAATCTTCAATCGGGTTGCGGCGAAACCTTTTCCTCATCGTTGCGAAGCCGTCTCTGGAATTTTTCCAAAGTTCTTCAGCCTTTGCTTCCTCTTGCTTGCCTTTTTCTTCTTCACCAATATCTTCATCAATTATCAAAAAATGTTCATATTGCAACATGATCTTCTCATGTAAAGTTGTATTCAACAAAGAAAGAGTTTGTATTTTCTAATCATTATAGAAAAATCTCAAAACCCTGTAAAATATAATAGTGGGCAATTTTTGTAGTCTGATATTGGATAGTTAACAAAGGATTTTAACCTTTTGTGAGCTATGTAAGGAGAGACTTGTATTTTTATATTATCTCTTCTTTCTATATTATCCGTGTATTATCTCTTCTTTGTACATTAAGTAGTATAACAGTAATATTCATCCAAAAAAAAAAAAAAAAAAAAAACGGCACAATAAATAAAATATTTAAATAATTAAAAGAAATGATTGATCTCTTCAAGTCTTTTTATATTATTTAATGCACTAACTTAATATTTACATAATTAAAAGGGATGATTATCCCTAAAACACGACTTTCTACCACTTCCTCTGGCGCCTTCGTCGAGTATGTTACAAATCTCTTACCTTTATCACCTTAATGAATTCTCTCACCTTGAGAAGACAAAATGAAAGGACAAAAAATTGTGCTGGTCGTTGTTCTCTACAACTATACCTTTGGTCACACTTCCATGGACTCCAAAAGAGAATCTGAACTTGAATATAAGGCTAATAGATTCTACTGCTTGTTGAAGTGAGCATAAAATCATCGCAACTTAAGAGAAAACTTTTATCCACATATCCTATATTCCATGACATAGATAGAGTACCCCTGAAAAGCATTGGTATAAATATGGAATTAAAAAAATGAAAACTATACATGTCTTAGAAAACCTTGGGCCAATAGCCGCTGGGTTTGATCATTCCAGAAGGGAAAACAGAATTACAACTCTTGAACATTACTTCTTTTAAAATAAATAAATAAACTTAATATAATAGAAATGTTCATCTCCATAAATATAATACTGGAATCTTCAAAAACCCGAAAAGTTTATCTTTATCACACAAAGGTCCAACGGGTTTCGAAAGTTATCAGAATCAAATTTAAATCACTGAGACTCCTGTCCTTCGATCCATGGGTTGTTGGCTAGTAACCTAATCCACTTGTCCCTGCAAATTAAAAGCGGTTATTGTCAGCCACTTTTTCGCTAAACAAAAAGCTTATGCTCAGTTACAAGTTTACTAATTCATTTGATAGGACTGTTCTACTTCAATTCCAGGTAAACTGCCACTAGTTATTATAATATTACTTGCAACTGGTTCGATCAATGAAATATTAAAAATTAATTCATCTTCATAAATATGATATGGGAAATTCAAACCCCTGAAGTCTATCTTCAGTATATTAAGGTCTAACAAAACTGTAAGATAATTACAGGTACCTTTTTTAAGTATACCCATATTTTGTTGAAGCTAAGTCCTTCAATCAATGGGTTGTTGTCTAGCAAGCACATTTTTGTTCCTCTCTGCAAAATTGAAGACAATCCACATATGTAATTAAAAGGAAAAGGAAATTAACTCAAATTTGATATATAGCATTCTACCTCTTGTGGTTGCCATATTGGCAAGATAATTGACTCTAATTTTCAAGAGTTTAGATACCACTTCTCTAATGTTGATCCTCTCCCCAGGTGATTCTCTTGTACACTCCATTGCCAAACTCAAGATTGATGATAAACATTCCTCCTTTCTAGAGAAATTTTCATCATCCCTACTTACCAAATTGCTATCCACAACTTTCATCACTCCACTACATAATGATTCACCAACCCAACTCCTTAAGCTCATTTCCTCACTAAATATTTCATCTGTTGGCTTCTTCCTTGTAAATGTTTCCATTAGCATAATACCAAAGCTGTAAACATCTCCCTTTCGCGATACTTTTCCTTCTCTTCCATACTCTGTTTATCATGATCGCATGTCGGATCATTGTTAGATAAATTAATGTGTCTTTTTACAAGAAAAATAATAATGAATAATAAAGTAAATTTAGCAAGAAAAACAAATATAGAGTATGAAAAAACTAATTACCTGGTGCCATATAACCAATGGTAGCAAGGGTTTGTGTTTGCATCATAGAGTCTTCTTCACGTAAGAGCTTTGAAATTCCAAAATCGCTCAAATGTGCAACCATATTTTCATCTAGCAAGACGTTGTTGGGCTTTAAGTCACAGTGTATAATGGGGGTTGAATAACTGAAATGGAGATATTCCAAAGCAGATGCAACATCTATCATTATGTTCAACCTATGTGAAATTTCCAAAATGCAGTTGTCAGAATACAAACACTTCTCCAGGCTCCCATTGGGCATGTACTCGAGTATCAAAGATTTAAAATCATCATTGGAGCAACTACTAATGATTTTAACAAGATTTCGATGTCGAATACTAGTCAAAACTTCACATTCTGCTTCAAAACTGGTGAGTGCGCCTTCAAAATGTAGATGGAATACCTTTACCGCAAGCTCCATCCCATTATCTAATCTTCCTCTGTAAACGGAACCATAGCTTCCTCTGCCAAGCAGGTTGTTCTCACTAAATCCATCTGTAGCTCTAACTAGTTCTTGGTAAGAAATTCTTCTCCATGTATGTTGTGGATACATTTCAGCATTAGTAGGTGGCTTTCTGCTCTTCTTTCGGCCTTTGGTCAACACAAATGTAAGAACTAGGACAACCATTGCGACTACAATGCTTATTGGCAAAACAATCAATAGCAAAACCTTTTTTGTCCTTGATTTTCGATGAGTGCTTGTTTGGCATTGTGCAAGTTGCAATTGTGGAGAGCCACACAATGCAAGATTCCCTTTAAATGATTCAGCCGAAAAGTTTCTTAAAGTCCCTCCAGTAGGAATTTCACCACTTAATTGATTGAAAGACAAATTTAGATATATGAGGTATGAGAGTTTCTCTAAAGACTTAGAATAACTCCAAAGAGATTGTTATTAGACAGATCCAAGAACTCCAAGCTTGTCATGTCACCAATTGATTCAGGAATCAAGCCCTCAAATCTATTATATCCTAAGGAGAGATTCTGTAGATTTTTTAGGCTTCCAATATCAATTGGAATATTGCCTGACAAATGATTCCTTGACAAATCTATAGCTACTACAACTTCCAGACTTCGAATGTCTAATGGGAGAGATCCGTTTAGAAAATTTGATGACAAATTGAAGTACAAGATGTCCTTAAGCTGCCACAAAGTTGAGGGTATGACAGAAGTTAACCTATTAGAGGCCAATGATAGTTTTCTTAGTGTAGTGAGATTGCCTAAGCATGCAGGTATAGATCCATAAATGTTGTTACCATCTAGCTGCAACTCAACTAATTCAATCAAACGACAAAGATGATCTGGTATGGATCCTTCTAATTTGTTATCTCTAAGATTCAAACCTTGGAGTTTTTGTAGTCCACCTAGTGTAGCTGGAATAAGTCCAGTCAATTCATTGCTTTCAAGTTGGATTTCTATCAGGTGGTTTAAGTTTTCTATCTCTTTCGGAATGTTGCCACTAATATTGCAATCATTCAGGTAAACAGTTTCCAAGGAGATAGAAAGATTTCCTATGGAACTTGGAAGGATGCTATTGAATGGAATTGATGATAACTCTAAATGTTTTAAATTCTTGCAATTTGCCAAAGAAGAAAGAACACTCAAATTTGGAGTGGGCGATGTCAGGTAATTGTCTGATAAGACAAGCCACTCAAGATTTCTTAAATTACCAATTGTACTAGGAATGAAGCCTGTGAATGAATTACTTGAAATATCTAGCATTGAAAGCTTGGAGGCATTGATGATGAAGCTTGGAAATGGCCCACTAAAATCATTAGATCCCATTGTAAGACCCTCAAGATTTGGAACTTCAGTATTAGATGGAAGAATTCCTGAGAGTTTATTTCCTGCAATTCCAATTATTTTGATTGTTGAGATGTTGAAGATGGTAGTCGGAATAGGTCCAACTAGGTTGTTCCATGAGAGTCCCAACTCCTCTAGATTATGAAGATCACCAATTTCATGTGGCATCTCACCTGAAAATATGAGAGCTCATCAATTGTATAATGAGATTACTAGAAAAAGAAGATGCATCGTAATAAGACTAACTTTTCTTCGTTTAATCATAAAACAACTTCAATTGTGAGACTTGAAAAAAGTTTTAAGGCCTTAATTCATGAGATTAAGTAATGGTCAAATCATATCAAACAGCTATAGTACGTAATGGTTGAATAAATCATACCTTGTAGTTGATTGTAGCCAAAATGCATCCCCTTAAGCTGAGTCAAATTTTCGATTTCTTTTGGTATGGCTCCTGCAAAATAATTGAAAGATGTCATTTCATTTAACAAAACATGATATATACATGAAGTTGCAATTTTGTGCAACAAAGATTTAAAATTTTATATGTACCCTCACGCTTGCATATATCATACCTTGGATTTTATTTTGGTATAGAGAAAACATCTGAAGCCGAGTCAAGTTTAGAATATTTTTTGGTATGACTCCTGTAAAATAACAAAACAAAAAGGATATACATTTTAACTCTTTATTGGATTTGTAGTAAATTGTGAAGTTCGTGTTAAGCACTCGTGAAATGATCACGAGAATATCTATAGTCCCACAAGGGTAACATATCACCCATACAACCAACCAATATATTTGGGAATACATTGGTAGGTGCTATGAGTGACGTGGTACCCCCATCGTTTTGAAGTTAATTAACGATTAAGAACAGAATCGTTGTATGCTAACAAGATGTACCAGTGATGAGAAGATTATGTGCAAGTGAAAAACTCCTTAGTTGTGCAAGATTTCCCAACTCCTGTGGAATGTTTCCTACAAAATCACAATGGTTAGATTGAACCAAATAAAGGTTAAAAATATGAATTTTGAGATACAAGCTAATGTTGACAAAATCTATATTTGGGAAGAAAGGAACACTGATGATGAAGAATATTCTACTTAATTACTTACATATTTTTATTTCATTATTCTATTAAATTCCTATATTGTTAGTTTCATATTAAAAATATTTGAAAAGGATTTAGTAGCCATATATATTGCAGTTATATTTTATAAAGAAGTATCTATATGTACCTTGGAGACTATTGAGACCAAGAAATAACGACTTAAGTTGAGTCAAATTTCCGATTTCTTTTGGTATGGCTCCTGTTAAATGATTGTTCGCCAAGGATAAATGTTGCAAATGTCTGCATTTTGATAAAGTGGATGGTATTTCACCAACAAACGTGTTATCATACAAATAAAGCACTTCCAAATTAGGAAGATGCTCAAAAATGGTTGGAGAGAGTCCACCAGATAATCCATTATCACTTAAGTCAGTAGATATCAATGAAGGCATGGTGAAAATGATGGAAGGGAAGGAACCTGAGAGTTGGTTACCATATATACTAAGTGTTTGCAGTGAAGATATGTTGAAGATGGAGGTGGGAATGGAACCTGAAAGCTCATTATAATCAAGAATAAGTTCTTGCAATGAAGACAAATTCCCCAAGGATAGAGGGATAGTCCCTGAAAATGTTATTTCATTCAAACTCAAGATTCGAAGTTTGGTTAAGGACCCAAACCATGATGGGAACTCTAAATTGATGAAGTTATTGAAACTGAAATCAAGGTATTCAAGTCGACGTAACTGAGCCAACTCATCAGGGAGAGTGCCATGAAAGCTATTGTTTCTGATGGAGAGATATGAAAGGAAAGGTAGATTTCCTAGTTGAGGAGGAATGGTGCCAGTAAGATTCAAGTAAGAAATATCCAAAGCTGTGACTCTATGGTGACGGGCACCACAAGCGATGCCACTCCATTCACAAATAGAGGTGCTTGCGGACCAATTACTGGCCAAAAAATTGATAGGATCATGGGTTATATGAGCCTTGAGTGCAAGAAGAGCTTGTTGGTCTGTGAAAATGTTGGTTCGTTTTGCACTGACATAGGAAAATGTCGAAAATTGAACAGTGAGAGCAATGAATAAATTGCAAAGTGAACGATATTTCTCCATGAGAGGCCAAGATAATTGGTAAATAGCCGTAGGACAAGCACTCACAAGTTGATATATAGAGCTGGGTGGACAGCCTTACCTATGCTCATGGTGCTAGAAATATCTAAAATTTAGAAATTTTTCCATTAGATTGGACAGCCCCATCGCATTTAACATGGATGGTTCCCATAAGAGACAAGTGGGGTACAGTGACCCCACTCAATTATTTTTCATAAATGTCCTAATTATTTGTCTTACTTTTATCCAATCAGAGATTAAGTGACGATATATAATCATGTGGCGTGCAAGAGACTTATAAGTGGTGGTTGAAAGACACATCGATAGTTGCATACTTGCATATCTTACACAAAATCTTAATTTAATTTAAAATCACGAAAATCACCCACTACCGTTTCTGCAATCATATACACGTGTCACCAATATGCATAAAACAACTATCCTAAATGGTTTACTTATTCAGGCTCTGTTTGGTTCATTATTTGATAGTTTTTAAAATAATCTTTTGGAAAAAATTAAATTGGGTGGGTATTATGATGTAGAATTTTGAAAATTAACATAAATACCCTCTATTTTTATTTATTTACTAAACACCTCTATAATAAAATATTCAAAGTTAACAAAAAAACCCTCAATCCACTCATAAATATGGACAGTCGACCACCACTGCCGGAGGGTGGCTAGAGTTGCCGTATCAGCGTATGATCAGCTCGATCTTGCTGGTCGTGCACCGATTTGGCCTTTTCCAGCCAGATCTACAGCTAGATCTGGCCATTGACGGCCAAATCTGGCTTGACGACTGCCTAAGGCCAAAGATCTGATCATTGACGGCTAGATCTTTGGTTGTAGATCTGACCTTTTCTGACGCACTACTAGTCAGATTTAGCCGGTAGTGCGCCATTACACCAGATTCCGGCCAGCTTCTGACAGTGGTGGCTAGAATCTAGTAAATTTGGGTTGCTAAGTTGTTTTTGTCAATTTTTAAAAAAAAAATTTGGGGTTGTTTAGTTAAATTAACAAATTTAGGAGGATTAAAGGAAATTGAATAATTTTGAAAACTATTTTGAAAATAGGTGAAACAAACACAAATTTTGTGTTAACTTTTTTGGGAAAACTAGAATAGTTTTCCTAATATGTGAACTAAATGGAGCCTTAGTGCTCGTCATTTTGGTGCAATGTATTATGAAATGTCCATAAAATAAAATTTTACCATAAGAAGAAAATATCAGATTTTTAATTTGGGATTTTACCAAAAAGGTCAGAACATTTGGAAGGTAATATTGTGAAATTATGATTGGTGTATGGATGTGGTGGGGAGGAAGGTTGGATTAGATTAAGAAGTTGTTAAAGTTTAGGTGTGAAAGTTTGAAAAATGCTATGGACACCGACGCTTTGCACCAAATTTTTATAGCGAATCACGTGTCTACCGAATCAGACGAGTCACGTATCACGTTACCAAATATTCCATGAATGAACGGCCGTTCGTTTGAAATGGACTCTCGTCCATATTATATGGATGGCCGTCCACCTAGAATGAACGCCCGTTCATACTTTAAACTAAAAAAATTTGGTCTAAATTGTTTATGGATGCCCGTCCTCTTATGAGGACGACTGTCCATAGTTAGGGACGGTCATCCTCATAAGAAGACGGGCGTCCATCTTTTAATATCAATAAATTTTAAATTTATTTAATGAATTAATTGTGAATCCTAATTGAGTTGAGAATATGACACTTGTCCAATTACTTTGAATATAGACAAAAATTTAATGAAGTTTGTCCAATTACTTTGAATATTGACAAAAATTGAATGAAGATAGCGATATTTATTTTTGGATTGAGACAAAAATTGAATGTAAATTTTTTTAAATTAAACAATGGACAGGCGTCCATCTAAAAGGGACGCTTGTCCATTGAATGTAAAATTTTAAAAAAAAATTTGGACGGGCATCCATCTAGTAAATGGACACTCGTCCATATAATATGAACAGGAGTCCATTAAATATGGGTAGGCGTCCATAAATATTGAATGACCGTTCATTCACGAAAGACTTCAGCATGGTCGCATCTGACTAGTTGTCATGTCCTTCAATACAAAAATTTGGTGTCCGTAGCATTACTTGTGAAGGTTTAGGTAATATTGGTGTGGATTTGGTGGGGAGGAAGGTTGAATTAGATTACAAAGTTGTTAAAGGTCCCCTCGAGCTTCTATAACATTTAATGTATATTTGATCTTTTCAATGAAATGTCACATCAAACTTGTTAGAAATCGGTGGAATAAAAAAATAAAAATAAACAACAATAACATGCATAGAATATCATACAGATAATTACGGTATTTATGTGATTCGACATAAATCATTTAGATAATTACGATATTTACGTGGTTGACATAAATCACCTACATTCACGGATGAATAATTTCACTATAATTTTAAGAACACAACCTTCCTATGGTATTTAATACCTCTTCTCACATCTTGTGTTTCTCACATTCTCTCTTCTCTTATTATTTGTAACTTTGAATTTATTCTAGCCACTCTATTCATAGCTAGAATAAGATATTTTTTTATATACTAGGATTCAAATTTCAAATCCTAATAGAATTCTTCTAATTTAATTCATTCTTCTATTTTAACTCAAAATAAAGCCATAAACCAATTCTTCTGTCCTAATACAACTCATAGTAAAAGAAAAATCAAATATTCTCTATAATAAATTCCAAAACATAAATTTGCCTAAAACTGAAATTCATTTTTCTTCTTGTTTGCCTCTTCTTCTTCAGCAAGATTTTCATCAATTACCAAAAAGTGTTCACATTTCAACAAAACTCTTATTTATTTTAATTTTGAATCAATTAATCAGTTAAACACTTCAAATTCTACACCAACCCTTGACAAAACCAAAGTCTATCACTATCGCTTTGGCTACAATGTTGTGAAAGCACCATTTTTTTTCATAAAATCAAAGCTAGTCAATATTCACTACAACATTATAAACATATAGCTACAAAAATTAGCTGCATAAAAGAAAACTGTAACAATTACATATTTATAGCTACAGAAGTCAATATTTATAGCTAATTGAAATAATTTTAATGATAAGATTTCCTCTATCGAAGCTAAAATTCATCTCTTGCTTTAATTTAGTGTTTAAATTGATTTCCTCTCTCGAAGCTACTAGTAATGAATGGGGCCATTAGAGGAGATAATTGATTAAAAGGAATATTGCTTAGAAAAGGGCCTGTAACACAACAACAAACTGGAAATCAAATGATATAGATTTAAATATCTGAAAGAATATAAGAAAAGGCTAAATAACTTAGGCCAATACAAAGTGAAACAGAGCAAGAGAAAGAACTATCTCCTTAGAAAAGGAAATGAAAATTAGCCTTAATTTGAAACCCTTCTGCCTCTTGACGTTATCCCATTTGCAAATTTGACTCTGATTTTTCAAGAGTCTTGGTACCACTTCTTTGATGTTGATCCTCTGCTGCGGGGATTCTCTTGTACACTCCATAGCCAAACTTAAGATAGATGAAACACATTCCTCCTTGCTAGAAAAATGTTCATCATCCCTTCTTAGCAAATTTGTGTCTACAACTTTAATCACTGTACTATTTAATGATTCCCCAACCCAGATCCTTATGCTCATTTCTTCAATAAATATTTCATCCGTTGGCTTCTTCCTCATAAACGTTTCCATAAGCATAAATCCCATAACTGTACAAATCTCCTTTTTTTAGATATTCTTCCTTCCCTTCCATATTCTAATAGTGATATATAAATCATTAAGGCTTTTTTTTTTTTTTGGCTAGGAGAACAGAAAAAGAGTCAATAACGAAGAAAATTAATGAAAATAAAATATTGAATTAGAAACAATTACTTGGAGCCATATAACTAATGGTGGCAAGGGTTTGTGTTTGTGTCATTGAGTCTTCTTCACCTAAGAGCTTCGCGATGCCAAAATCAGCCAAATGTGTGATCATATTTTCGTCTAGCAAGACATTGTTGGGCTTTAAGTCACAATGAACGATTATGGTTAAAAAACCAAAATGGAGCTATTCCAAAGCTGATTCAACATCGATCATTATGTTCGACCTTTGTGAAATGTCCATAACACTATTCTCATAATAAAAGCATTTCCCAAGGCTCCCGTTGGGCATATATTCTAGTATCAAAGATTTAAAATCATAGTTTAAACAATTGTTGATGATTTTTGTTGAAATAAAGAGAGTTTTGAGGAATTATATGATTGTATATTTCTGTGTGTCTCAACTATACAAAAGAGACCTCTATATATAATGGAGAAGGCCAAAGTTAATAAGAAAATGCACTATATGGAAAGACCCTAACCTAGCATAACTACAAGAAAGTATAGCTTTATTACAGGAATAATCATATATTCTAAGGATATTATAAGATACTAATATATATATACTAACAATATTCTAGGGATATTATAAGATACTAATATATATAGTAACAACCCCCCTCAAACTCTTGGTGACGAAGTCAACTTGAGTTCAGAAACAAGATCACCAAGTCGACTAGATGGATGGGATTTCGTAAAAATATCAGCAAGATTATCTTCATAAGAAACTGAATGTAATTAGAGGACACCTTGCTGGAGATGATGGCGGATGAAGTGACAATCAATCTCAATATGTTTAGTACGTTCATGAAACACATCATTATGTGCAATCTGGATGGCACTACGATTATCACAGCGAAGAGGATAACTTATTGATTGAGGAACACCCATATCTTTCAGAAGCCAGCGTAACCACAAAAGTTCAGATGTTGTATCAGCAAGAGCGTGATACTTAGCCTCAGTGCTAGAACGGGCAACAACATACTGTTTCTTACTACGCCATGAAATCAAAGAAGTACCAAGTAAGAAACAATAAGCAGTGGTGGAGCGACGATTAGTAGGATCACCAGCCCAATCTGCATCAGAATAGGCCTATAGCTCCAGAAAAGAGTGGGATGAGAAGTGCAGACCATGAAACAGAGTACCTTTGATGTAGCGTAGAATTCGAAGAACCACAGCAAAATGGGTAGATCGAGGTGCACTCATAAACTGGCTAACAAGATGAACAACATATGAAATGTCAGGCCTAGTGACAGTAAGATAAATGAGACTGCCAACTAACTGTCGATAAAGAGTTACATATGCAAGTGGAGAACCATCAGTGGCCAGAAGCTTAGTATTATACTCAAGTGGACTAGTGGCTATCTTGTTGTCTGTCAACCCAGCTTTGGAAAGTAAATCAGAGGCATATTTTGCTTGAATGAGATAATATTCATCTTGATTTGAAGTGACTTCAAGGCCAAAGAAGTAGTTAAGATGTCCCAAATCCTTCATCTCAAAATTCTGACTAAGAAATGTTTGAAGATCTCGAATACCAGCAATATCATCACCAATAATCATATCGTCTATATAGAGAAGAAGAAAGATAGTATCTGCCCCAGTAGTGCGAAGAAAGTGTGCGGAATCATATAGGCTAGAAAGAAAGTCTTGTTGAGAAACCACTGATTGACATTTCTCAAACCAAGCTCGAGGAGCCTGTTTGAGCCCATAAAGTGCACGACAAAGATGAAAAACTTTTTGTGGAGGATGCTCATAGCCAGGTGGAGGCTGCATGTAAACTTCTTCAATAAGATCACCATTAAGAAAGGCGTTTTTAACATCCATTTGAAAAAAGCTCCCAACGCCGGACAGCAGCAACTGCAAGTAAAGATCTGACAAAGGAAAGTCTAGCAACAGGAGCAAAAGTCTCCTCATAGTCAATCTCATACTCCTAGGTGAACCCCTTAGCAACAAGTCAAGCCTTATAGCATTCAATTGATCCATCTGCTCGAGTCTTGATTTTATAAATCCACTTGCATCCCACTACAGCTTTACCATGAGGCAAGTTCACCAGATCCCAAGTATGTGTTTTGACAAGAGCATTCAATTCATCAGACATAGCTTGCTGCCAAAGAGGGTCAATATGAGCCTCACAATAATTGTGAGGTTCATGGAGGGTGGCAAGGATAGAGAAACAGTGATAATCACGAAGATGAGTAGGAGGAACACTTACTCGACTAGAACGACAAGGTTTAGAGAGTGGAGAAGACTAAGGAATGGGTGTTGTGGTAGGTGGTCTATCAAACGCATCAATTGGATTGAGTGTAGCAGTGGAAGAACTGTCTGAGGAGCTCAGAATCTTTACAGAAGAGTCAGAAAATAGAGCAATAGATGGATCACTGAATATGAGTGAGTGGTTAGAAGAGGAAGGGGAGAACATGGATATGCTAGTAAATAGTTTGTGTTCCTAAAACTCCACATGACGAGAGACTCGAAGACGTTTGGAGATTAGATCATAACAACAATAACCTTTTTTAGCTAAGCCATAACCAAGAAAACAACATAACCGAAAATGAGGTTCAAGTTTGGTCCGTTCATGAGGAGGAAGAGTAACAAAATGGGCACAACCAAAGACACGAAGTAAGGAATAGTTAGGAACCATACCATAGAGAAACTCATGAGGAGATTTGTTGTGAACTATAGGTGAGGGTACCCGATTAATTGTGTGCACAGCAGTAAGAGCATATTCACCCCAAAACTTTTCAGGTAAAGAAGTAAAAAGTAAAAGAGCTCTTATAGTATCAAGGATATGACGATGTTTTCATTCGGCACGACCATTCTGTTGAGAGGTATAGGGACAAGAACGATGTGACAGTGTGCCTTGTTGATTCAAGAACTCAAGGAGAGTTTTGTCATTGTATTCTATGGCATTATCTGAACAAAAAACTTTAATGGTACGAGAAAATTGAGTTTGTACCATTTTGCGAAAAGTTTGGTAAACACGAACAAGCTCGGATCAATGTTGTAGCAAGTATAGCCATGTATAATGAGAATAGTCATCAACAAAGATAACAAAATAACGAGATCCCCCCTCAGTAGGAGTAGGGGCAGGACCCCAAATATCAGAGTGAATCAAATCAAAAGGTGCAATCGAAAAAGATCACTTATATTAAAAGATAAATGAGTTTGTTTGCCAAGCTGATAGGAAACACAATCGAAAGACTCAAAACCTATAGAACCTAGGTGACTTTGGGAAGCCAAAAGACGAACACGAGGTATAGAGGCATGGCCCAACCGAGAATTCCATAATTGGGAAGAGATGGTAGGAGCAACAATGGAGCGAGACAGATGGGATGGAAGCTGCAAAGAAGTGAGCTCGAACAGACGTCCAATCTTACAGACTGTCCCAATGAGTTGGCCAGTCTATGGATCCTGCACATCAACACCAGCATTATAAAAGGTAAGCTGAAGACCTAATTCACAAAGTTGACCAACTGAAAGGAGATTTAAAGATAACTTGGGAACAAGATAGGTGTTGTCAACAGATAAGGTAGGGGAGGAAATAGACCTAATTTGACTAACAGATAAATGAGAACCATCATTAGTATATATGATAGGATTGGGTGACAAAGTAGATTTTTGTGAAAAAAATGGTGGAATCAGAGGTTATGTGATTACAACATGCAGGATCAAAAAACCAAGGAGATGTACCTGAGGTGATACACAAAGCACTAGAAGACCAGGATAAAACCTGATGAATTAATGCCTCAATGTCAATAGCAGTGAGAGTAGTGGCACTGAAGAAGGCTAAGCAGCAGACTCAAGAGCAGAAGGAGCAGTTGGAGCCATGGCAGTAGCTTGTAACAAAGGGGCTCGAGACTGATTTTTGTTCTGCAATTTTCAACATTCCGTAACAAAGTGACCTGGACGTTTGCAGGATTGGCAGAAGACAGACTTTGAGGACTAAGAAGGGAAATGGCCTGAGGTTGGAGAAGATCCAAAGGTAGTATAAGGGATGGCAGCAACAACTAAATCTAGAGTTTGCATCTTTATGGTTGAATGACGATTTTCTTCGGAAATAAGTTCAGTAACTACAGTCTCAAGAGTTGGAAGAGGTGTGTGATGCAAAAGAGAGGCCCGAGTAGATTCAAAATCCTCATGAAGTGCCATCATAAAATGCATAAACTTACGATGATCACGGTAGGTTGCAAACAACGCAATGTCATCAGAACATTTGAGGTGAGAATCTGTAGCAGACAACTGTTCCCAAAGATTATCAACTTAAGAATAGAAATCAGCAATGTACTGACCTAATTCTTGACGCATCTGATAAAGCTTAGTCTCAAGCTGGAACTGCAACGAAGCATCATAAGTGCAGGTTTATTATTTAGCAAGAAAATCCCAAGTAACATGAGCATTACCAAGCTTGGGAAGTAGGCTATGGATTGATGGAACAGAAGTATTTATAAACCAAGAAAATATTTTATAATGAATACTATGCCAATCTTCAAGCTGACATGCAAACTTATCAAGACTCTCACCATCTTGTTGCTTGGGGGCAAGAATATCACCAAAAACATAACGCCACAATTTTCGTTCTCTAAGAAATACTTCCATATTTTGAGCCCACATATTATAATTTGAGTCATCTAAAATGTTATCAACAGGACGAACAATGGTATCAAGGTTGGGAGAGCAGTGAGACATACTATTTTTTTTTTTTTGGTCAACGAGTCAACGGGTGGACCTGGGCTGGACTTTGAACCGAATGACCTGATTTCTTAAAGAAGGAAAAATGGATTGGGAAGGCTTACTTGGATTGGGCTTGAAGTTGGCTGTAACAGGCTTGATATTTCCGCTGGAGATATGTGGCGCATGGTCAGACGTGTAGAATATTTAGGAGGCAAGTGGGGGTGCGTGCGAAAGCGTATCGGGAAAATCTTGATACATAAACACCGATAAAATTCTCAAGACTCCGTTTATGATCAATGTAAAACCACGAAAATCCCACTGTTAGTGTAGGGAAAGCCGAGGTTGGTGTGGAAGGAAACATCAATGAAACGGCTTGCACGGATAGGAAGATCAGAGTAGTGGCTCTGATACCATGTTGAAATAAAGAGAGTTTTGAGGAATCATATGATTGTATATTTCTGTGTGTCTTAACTATACAAAGGAGACCTTTATATATAGTGGAGAAGGCCAAAGTTAATAAGGAAATACACTATATGGAAAGATTCTAACCTAGCATAATTACAGGAAAATACAACTTAATTACAGGAATAATCATATATTGTAGGGATATTATAAGATATTAATATGTATACTAACAATATTCTAGGGATATTATAAGATACTAATATATATACTAACAATTTTGATAAGATTTCGATGACGAATATTGCTCATTACTTTACATTCAATTTCAAAACTCGAAAGAGCTCCTTCAAAATGCAGGTGGAATACCTTTACTGCAAGCTTCATCCTGTCGTCTAATCTTCCTATGTAAACTGAGCCATAACTTCCTCTGCCAATCAGGTTGGTTTCACTGAATCCATTTGTTGCTCTCAAAAGTTCATGGTAAGAAATTCTTCTCCATGTTGTCAACATTAGGTGGTGGCCTTGTTTTCTTTCTCCGGCATTTGATAAACACAAATATAAGAACAAAGACAACTAATGTAAATGTAATGCTTAGTGGCAAAACAATCAATATGACAACCTTATCAACCCTTGACTTTCCATATGTGCTAGTTTTGCATAGCAGAACCTATAGTTTTTGAGAACTACATAATGATAGGTTCCCTATAAATGATTCAGCAGAAATTTTTTCCAAAAGATCCTCCTCTAGGAATTTCACCACTTGGTTGAATGATAATTTTAGATATTTGAGGTACTAGAGTGACTCTAATGAGTTGGGAATCAATCCAGAAGGATTGCTACTAGACAAATCCAAATATTCCAAACTTCTTAATTGACCAAATGTTTTGGGAATTGACCTTGGAATCTATTGTATGCTAAAGAGAGATTTTGTAGATTTTCCAGGCTACCAATAACGATTGGAATATTTCCTAAAAAAAGATTCCTTGACAAATCTACATATATGGCAACCTTAAGATTTCCAATGTCTAATGAACGATATCCATTTACAGAATTTGACGAAAAATCAATGAGCAAGATATCTTGAAGGTTCTACAAAGTTGAGGGTATAGAAGAAGTTAACCTACTGAAAGCTTAAGACATTTTTTTGAGCGTAGTGAGATTCCCTAAGCATCCAGATATGGATCCATTTATCTTGTTACGATCCAGTCGCAACTCAACCAATTTATTCAAATAACAAAGATCATTTCGGATAACTCCTCCTAGTTTATTATCTCAAAGATACAAACCTTGGAGTTCCTCTAGCCCACAAAGTGTAATTGGAATTGATCCAGTCAATTCTTTACCTTCTAAGTGTATTTCTATCAAGCTGATGAATGCAATCTTTCATGTGAACATATTCCAAGGAAATAGAAAGATTACCTATGGCACTTGGAAGGATGCTATTTTCTGGATTCCAGGCTAAGTCTAGATGTCTCAAATTCTTGCAATTTGTAAAATGGGAAAAAACCTCAGAGTAGAATATGTTAAGTAATTATCATATAAGGCTAGCCACTCTAGATATTTTAAATTACCAATTGTACTAGGAATGAAGCCTGAGAATGAGTTCCTTCCCATCTCTAGTTCAAAGAGCTTAGAAGAATTTGTAATGAAACTAGGAAATGTCCCATTGAAATTATTATGCCCCAAGTAAAGTTCCTCAAGATTTGGAAGCTGTGCACTAGATGGAAGTACTTTCATTGTAAAGATGTTGACGATAGCATAAGTTATTCTGCGTTAAGGAATCATACTTCACATTCTTGAATCCTGAGTATCGGTATCATCAATGCAACACAGACATTCAACTCTATTCAGAATAACAGAAAATAAACCTTAGTCCTTTCTGCATATTTTGCTAGTGAACATTCAACTGAGATGAGCTATATCGACCCCATCTGGAATTTTAAATGTGTCAGTAGCACCAAACTTCCTCTGTTTTTCCCCATCTTTATCAAATTCATCTTTAACACTATCGGCTTCTTCATCTGGGAAACTGGCAGGTGAGAGGTCATTTATGCTTCTGGACCGGCAACCTGGGACGGCAAGCATGCTCACTTAGCCTAGGTGAGAAATTTCCACAACAACAATGTCATTTGTTGTTGAAAGGCTGAAAAGTGCAAATGATCAAAGTTAGAGGAGCTGATTGTAATTTCTCATATGTCACTAACAAGCAACGGTGTCGTTTTGGAATTGTTAAGAGCTGTTGTCTTGTTCATTTCATAAGCTCTCTACTTTACTCTTTCACGTCTTTACTTTCTCTCCTTCGAAGCTCTGTATATATAAATCCCTAACATTGTAATCTTATTACTTACTCAAGTTCAATAATATTGAATTCCCTTTCTCTTCATTTTTTGATTTCTTTCAGTTTCTTCTCATGGTATCAGAGCCAAAGACTAACGTCAATGGCAAAGATTTTTGGAAACAATAGCTCTAACGAGAACTTTGTGAAGATGTTTGGCAGCTCAACCTCAGTTTTCTCGTCTAGTCTTCAAGTTGTCAGTCCGAAGCTAACAAGAGATAATTACAGAGATAATTATCGCTTCTGGAGATCGCAAATCTTATCAGCTGTCGGAGCTCATGATCTTGAAGAACACTTAACAGGTCAAGCTCAATGTCCTGAACCTCTTATTACTTTAGACAGTAGTCTTGAAAATGAGCTAGGTGAAGAAGGAATTAAGGAAATCCTAGGAAAAGAAAGAATTAATCCAGCTTATGTAGCCTGGAAGAAAACTGATAAGTTTCTTGTCATGTGGCTTCTTGCATCAATTTCTAAGTGTATGTTCAGTATTGTGTCCAAATGTAGATTTGCTACTGATATCTGGTTTGCACTTGAGACTAAATTTTTAAGCGATTCTAAGGCTAGAGCCCTACATTTAAAAAATCTTTTACAAAATACTCAAAAAGGCAACATGAGTGTAAATGAGTATGTTAAAAAGATGAAGGGAATTGCTGAGAGTCTATCAGCAAGTGGTCAAATCATTTCATATGAAGATTTGCTCCAACATGTGTTAGATGGACTGGAACCAGAATTTGATGCGGTAGTTGTTAATCTAACTTCCAGAATTGAGTCAAAGTTTGATTCAATTTCATTACAAGAGGCACAATTTTTATTACAAAAATATGAACTGAGGCTTGAGAAGTTTAACTCCATTGATTTTCTTCATAGCTCAGTCAATGTTGCTGCTCTCAGTAATGTTAACAACAAATCTGTGTTCCCAAATACTACGTTGTTGCCACCTACTCATATTGGTTTGTCAAAAGAAGCTCCTGGACCTCTTAATCAGTTGACCTCTCTGTAATATTCGTTACTAGCATTACCACAGGTCTATCACTCATCAGCTTCTCAGAATGCTCAGCATTATTCTTATGACTTTGGAAACCAAATTGGTGTCTTCAATGGTACATATACTCCTTATCGAACTGTTGGATTTGTTAGATATGGCAGAGGTCAAGGTCAAGCTAATGGCAGAGGGAAGCCAACTTGTCAATTATGCAGCAAGATTGGACATACCGTACCTCAATGTTACCATCGGTACAATGCCAACTATAACGGAGCACCACCTTAGTTTTCTGGACCTCCACCGGACCTTCTGGACCTCGGCCCCTCGGAAACCACTGTTGGTATTGGTTCTAGCATGTTTCATTCTGGGAGCACATATTCTGGTGGACAGAACCCTTCCTTCTTGAATGTTGGTTATCCAAATGTTGGTACATCTAATGGGAGTCAGCAATAGATTTCTTCTTCTCCTCTCCAGTCTGGATCACATTAATTCTCAACAGGAAGGGAATATTGGTATCCAACAGTCAATTCCACAATCTCCTACTCAACAACATCATTCCATTTTTCCCTCTTAGTAGCTAGGTTTTCGAGTCCCTGGTCAGCAACAACTACCCAACCAAGTGTACTTTGCCTCTCATTTAGCCACTGCACCACTCTCTCATTTTCAAGCCTCACACATTACTCCAACCACACCTTCTGATCCAGCTTGGTACATGGATTCAAGAGCCACTGATCATGTCACCCCTGATCCAAATCAACTAGTAACCAGCAGGAGCTATGATGGTAATGAACAATTGCAAGTGGGCAATGGTGAGTCTCTTTCCATATCTCATATTGGCCTTACCTTGTTACCTAGTTGTTTACATTCTAAATGTATTCATTTGAAAAATGTTCTTTGTGTGCCTAGTATTACGAAAAACTTACTTAGTATTTCCAAATTAACTAGAGATAATCAGGTTGTTGTTGAATTTGATTCTGATTCTTGCACTGTTAATGACAAAGCTACCAGCATAGTGTTTCTTAAGGGAGGTCTTAAAGCTGGTTTATATCAGTTGCATGTTCCTTCCACCCTATCATCCAGTTCAGTCATTGTGCCCAATTACTCTAGTTCATTGCATGTAACACCCCACTTGAGGTATGTAGTTATTGTTTCTTCTTTTGCTCTTATTTGAGTTGGTTTCTTGGTAATATTGTTTGGTTGACCTTTAATTGAGTGTTGTGTTGAATACTTGCCCTGAAATTGGTTGCAAATAGAAGAAGTTCAGTGTGCCAAACTTCACCAGGGCGAAGAGGTGTTGAAGCCACGGGGAAACATGCTAGACAGTTTTGCCGTGGCGACAGAAGCTTCCTTGCCGCGGCGACAGGCTGACCAAAATGTTTGTTAAGTTTTAGATATTTTCTTCCCTAAGGGCAATTTGACCATTCTACCCCTAATTAGTAGGAAAAGTGAGGAGTAAAATGTAAGAATTTTTCATAGAGAATATGTTGATATGGGGGTGTGTTTGTAATGAATCAAAGGGGTATAGATAGAATTCCCAAAGAAGAGTAAGGGCAAAATGGGAATGCTTGTGTATAAACTTCATTAAAAGGGATTAGGACATTGCAAACCCCTTATTCTTCTTCTCCAACGTCACTTTCCTCTCTTGCTTCCTCTCAATTTCTCTTTCTTTTGATCAAGGAGTTTTAAAGGGCTTTTGGAGTGATTTGGGGTAGAAAATCAACCTAAGGCATCCTAAGGTAAGGATTCTTGCTTTGGTTGTGAAGTCTTGTGAGTTTTTGTGTATATATTGAATATTGAGGGTTTTGTTCTTTTGTTTAAGAGTAGAGAAAAAGTCAAGCAAACCAAGTGAAAGGAAGAGTTAGTGAAGTCTCTCCATAACAAGGTAAGTAAACCCCAACCTAAGTTGAGATTTGGGAATTTTCTTGATTAGGGTTTTGATAGCACTTATGTATGTGTGTTATATACATGTTATATGCCATGTTATTGAGGCTTAAATAGAGATTTCTAGTGCTTTGTGATTGTTTATGCCTTTCAAATATAAGAAGTGAGTTGTGGTTTGGAAAGGTAGTTTGAGATGGAATTGAAGGGGTAGTGTGGAACCCTTTTTGGAAGTGTCTTTCTTTGGCAGGTTATGTGGCTATGTGAGGGGGTTTCTCCTCATTTTGGATGGTTAGAGAAAGATTTAGAATCATTGCTATAGTAGAGTTTTATAATGCACTTGAGTTGTTTGATGAAATGCCTAATAGAGATTTGAGTATGAGTAGTGAACCTTAATTCTTGCAACATTGCATGTTGGCATTTCATAAGTGCATTAGTGGAGATGAACCATCCATAGGCACTAATTGTGCATTGAAAAGTGACCTAAGAAAGAGTAGGAAACTTTGTGTATGCAATTACTCTATGAGTAGAGAACTTGGTGGATGCAACTACTCTAAGGGTAGAGAGAATGAAAAATGCTAGAATAGAGTGAATGAGAAGAGTAGTAGAAATGGGTTGATGCTTTGTGATCATCACCTGACAGTTATGAGAATTGGGTTGATGCTTTGTGATCACCACCCGAATAGCCATTAGAGATGGGTTGATGCTTTGTGATCGTCACCCGATAAGTATTAGAAACGGGTGGATGCTTTGTGACCACCACCCGGTTAGTTATTAGATAAGGGGTTGATGCTTTGTGATCATCATCCCACATTTATTAGAAGTGGGTTGATGCTTTGTGATCATCATCCGACAGTGATTAGAGACGGGTTAATGCTTGGTGATCGTTACCCAAAAGTTATGAGGAACGGGTAGGTGCTAGGTGGTCTCCACCCGATAATTACTAACACCGGGTAGGTGCTTCGTGATCCCCACTTGGTAGTCACTAAGAACAGGTTGGTACTGTGTGAATTCCACCCGATAGTCATGGAGAGTGAGATGGTGCTGTGTGAATGACATTCGGCCGTACCTCCGGTAATACGAGGCCATGACGTTTAGTAGAAACAGAAATAGTGTAAGGAAAGAATTAAGAGTCATACATACAGGGACAGACAGATAGAGGGTTTTACTTACTGAGCATTATTTTGTGCTCACCCCGTTATTATTCCTTTGTGGATGCAGGATCTAGGTGTTGATGCAGTCGGAGGGGCGTCGGCAAGCGAGGAGCAATAGCTACATTGTTTCCCCCATTTTGTCCTTTAAAAATGATTTTTTTGTAAACAATACTCTTTGTGTATAAAAGACATATGACTTATAATGAAAAGAAAGTTTTTGGGCCCAATTTTCTATTGTTATTATGCATGCATTGTATTAGCTTACAGCAGTTGTTACATTTTTGGTATCAGAGCAAAGATTTTGGGATTGAACAGTGTATTATTCTCATCGCCACGATGTTCTATAACCGACTGTGTGAGTTAATTCTTTCCTTACAGTAATTGTTTCTCGAGTTCATTGGTGTGATTATTTTGTAGATGAGGCGTAGTTATCGAAATCGTGGTAAGGGTGTGGTGAATGAAGGAGAACCTTCTAACCCACCAGAGTTTACGCCCCCTCCCTTGGATGAAGCTAGAATTCGGGGAATTATACAGCAGGTTATGGCAGAAACCCAGGGGAGAGTTGAAACCCTCGTATAGGTACCGCCAGTTGGGCATGTCGAAAGAGGACAACTGGTACCTCCCCTAATACAGAGCAGAGTTGAACCGATTTACGATCTTTCTAGTCAACATCAACCCTCAGAGTTTAAGGGTACTATAGATCCAATAATAGCAGAAGAGTGGCTTGGGTCCGTAGAACGAGCCACGGGTTTATTTCCCATGTCAGACCGGGAGAAGATCCGGTATGCGAGTTTCTTGTTTCGAGGTGATGCCTGAATTTGGTGGGAATTAATGGAAGAAACTCATGATGTGACAGTAATGACTTGGGAAGAGTTTAGGCAAGAGTTTGAGGCCGAGTATAGAACAGAGGACCAAGTTCATGAGAAGGTCCAAGAATTTATCAGTTTACAACAAGGAACTAGTGCCGTGAAAGAGTACTTGGTGAAATTCAACTCTCTTGCGAGGTTTGCACCCGGGATAGTTAGTACTCCGGCCTTGAGAAGGGATAAGTTTATGCACGGATTGAAGCCGAAGATAGCCCCGGATATAATGACAAGTTCCAACCCTCCTCGAAATTATAGTGAGGCTTTGAGGCGGGCAATGAAGGCAGAGATTTTTTAGAATAAAATCTTCCTCGTAGGCTCCTCGACAGGAGGACCAAAAGAGCCACCCTCCGCCCCCTAGAGAGAGAGACATGAGGGTGTAAAAGGTAAAGACCTGAAGAATCAGAAAAAGAAGTTTCAATATAGACAGAATAGAAAAGAGTGGAAGAATAAGTGACCCCGGACAGAAGGGTTTCCTCTTTGCCCTAAATGTGGGAGGAATCACCTAGGAGAATGTCTGAGGGACCAGAGAGTGTGTTACATGTGCCGACAGCCAGGACACATGATGAGAGATTGTAAAGCTCCTCTTCCACCAACCACTCAGAGTTTAGGAGGTACTACGAATGCCAGAGTTTTTACTGTGGCACAGGGGGAAGCAAAGGCGATCCATCCATATTCTTGAGTGGGCTTATTGTTTCATTCGGGTCCCACCCCATATGCTTTAATTGATTCAGGCGCTACTCATTCATTTATATCTTATAGGATGATTGAGAGATTAGGTTTGAAACCTAGTAGAGTGACTCAACCCATTAAGATAGAGTTACCCGATGGGGTTAGTGTTCTGACTCAAGAGATTTTGTTAAGAGAGTCCTTAGTGATCCAGGGTAGAGAGTTAACAGTTGACTTAATAGTTTTTGATATGCCCGACTTTGATGTGATTTTGGGCATGGACTTCCTAGGGAGATATGGAGTAGAGATTGTCGAGAAAAAGAAGGCGAGATTTAATCTCTATAGTGGAGATAAGTTTAGTTTTGGAGAGGGCCATCAGTTGAGCATGCTGATTAGTAGTGTGACAGCTAGGAAGATGTTGAGAAAGGGGTGTTCGGGATATATTGCCCATGTAATATAGAGTGGTGATGTTCCACAGCTAGAGATTCAGAGGGTGCCAGTAGTTCAAGACTTTCTAGATGTGTTTCCGGAAGAGTTACCAGGTTTGCCTCCAGAACGGGAGGTAGAATTCAGTATCGAACTAGCACCAGGGACAGCACCAATATCTAAAGCCCCTTATCGAATGGCCCCAGATGAGCTTCAAGAATTAAAGAAGCAACTCCAAGAGCTTTTAGATAAAGGCTTTATCTGACCGAGTCATTCTCCTTGGGGAGCTCCAATCTTATTTGTGAAAAAGAAGGATGGATCACTAAGGATGTGTATTGATTATAGGGAGCTGAATAAAGTTACAATGAAGAATAAGTACCCGCTACCCCGAATAGATGACCTTTTTTATCAGTTGAAGGGGGTAGCAGTGTTCTCCAAAATTGATTTGAGGTTCGGGTACCATCAAGTAAGAGTGACTGAGCAAGATGTGGCTAAAACTGCCTTTCGTACAAGATATGGGCATTATGAATTTGTAGTGATGCCTTTTGGCTTGACTAATGCCCCAGCAGTTTTTATGGACTTGATGAACAGGGTATTCCATGAGTATTTGGATCAGTTTATTGTTGTCTTCATCGATGACATTCTGATTTACTCAAAGTCAAGAGAAGAGCATGAGAAACACTTGAGATTAGTATTGCAACGGCTAAGAGAAAAGAAGTTGTGTGCCAAATTTTCTAAGTGTGAGTTTTGGCTTAATCAAGTGATATTCCTGGGTCATACCGTGTCGAAGGAAGGGATTTCGGTAGATCCGAGTAAAGTGCAGGCAATCCTGGAATGGCAGAAGCCGAGAACAGTGAAAGAAATCGGGAGTTTCTTAGGCTTAGCAGGTTACTACCGGCGATTTGTAGCGGGATTCGCATAGTTGGCTAAACTGTTGACAGCTTTTATCAAACAGAAAAATCCCTTTGTCTGGTCAACAGCATGTGAAGAAAGCTTTCAAGAGTTGAAGAAGAGGTTAACATCAGCTCCTATACTAGTGTTACCATAGGAGGGTATAAATTATGAAATTTATACAGACGCCTCTCTGCAGGGACTTGGCGCCGTGCTGATGCAGTTAGGTAGGGTTATAGCTTATGCTTCTCATCAATTGAAAGAGTACGAGACCAGATACCCTATGCATGACTTAGAATTAGCAGCCGTGGTCTTTGCCTTAAAGATTTGGCAGCATTACCTTTATGGTGTGAAGAGTAATATCTACACCGATCATAAGAGTTTAAAGTACTTCTTCACTCAAAAGGAGTTGAACATGAGGCAGAGAAGGTGGTTAGAACTGGTTAAGGATTATGATTGTGAGATCAAGTATCAACCGGGAAAAGCCAATGTAGTAGCCGATGCCTTGAGTAGAAAAGCCTATTTATTCCGGCTTACCAAGCAGAAAGAGTTAATAAAAGAATTGTCTAAGGAAGCAGTTGAAGTGGTTCCGGGAAGAATTGCCAGTCTAGAGGTACAGTTTTCTTTACTGAAGGAAATCAGAGAAAAGCAAGTGGTTGATGAGTGGTGTCAGAAAATAGTTCAGCAAGTGTTTGAAGGCAAGACATCCGAGTTCTTTGTGAGAGATGGTGTCCTATATTTTAAGCATCGATTGTGCATTCCTCCGAATGAGGAGCTGAAACAGAAAATTCTCATGGAGGCTCATGACACACCGTACACCACTCATCCGGGAGCAACCAAGATGTATCAAGATGTAAAGAAAGGCTATTGGTGGTCAGGTATGAAAAAAGACATTGTAGAGTTTGTAGCTAAATGTCTAACTTGCCAGGAAGTGAAAGCGGAACACCAACGACCGTCAGGGTTGCTTCAACCATTGAGTATTCCAGAGTGGAAATGGGAGAGCATTTCAATGGATTTTATCACGGGTCTCCCCAGAGTACAGAAATGGTGTAATGTTATATGGGTGATTGTGGATAGATTAACCAAATCAGCCCATTTCCTCCCCGTAAAGGAGAGCGCCAATGCAGATCAGTTGGCTCAGATTTACCTCAAGGAGATAGTTAGATTGCATGGTATGCCCAAGACTATAGTGTCAGATAGAGATTCCAGATTTGTTTCAGCCTTCTGGAAGAGTTTACAGAGGAGTTTGGGTACCCGTTTAGCATTCAGTACTGCCTATCATCCTCAGACGGATGGCCAAACCGAGAGGACGAATCAAGTGCTCGAAGATATGTTGAGAGCCTGTTGCATGGATTATAGAGTATCCTAGCATGAGATGTTACCCTTAGTGGAATTTGCCTACAACAATAGTTATCAGTCTACAATTAGAATGGCGCCTTACGAGGCTCTATATGGTAGACGGTGTAGGTCTCCGCTCTATTGGGATGAAGTAGGCGAAAAAGGTGAGTTGAGTACCGCTCTTGGGCCAGAGATGACTCAGAAACTAGTAGAAGATGTGAAGTTAATCAGAAATAAAATGAAACAAGCCCAAGATCGACAAAAGAGTTATGCCGACTTGAAGAGGAAAGAGGTGGAATTCCAAGTGGGTGACAAAGTGTTTTTGAAAGTTTCCCCTTACAAGCGAGTAATGGGCTTTGGAAGCAAAGGGAAGTTAGCACCGAGATATGTAGGTCCATTTGAGGTCTTGCAACGAGTGGGAAAGGTGGCCTACAGATTGGCTCTACCACCTAGCATGGACAGGGTGCATGATGTCTTCCATGTCTCGATGCTACGGAAATATGTAAGTGATCCCCTCCACATCCTAAGTGTAGAGGACGTTGAAGTAACAAAGAATCTAGTATATGAAGAACGTCCAGTTCAGATTTTAGATCGAAGGGTTAAAGAGCTTCGGAACAAGAGTGTTCCGCTAGTGAAGATCCTTTGGAGGAATCACAAAGTGGAAGAGGCCACTTGGGAAGTAGAACGGGACATGCAGAATCGCTTTCCAGAGTTATTTGTATGAATTTCGGGGATGAAATTCTTTTAAGGGGGGAAGAATTGTAACGCCCCACTTGAGGTACGTAGTTATTGTTTCTTCTTTTGCTCTTATTTGAGTTGGTTTCTTGGTAATATTGTTTGGTTGACCTTTGATTGAGTGTTGTGTTGAATACTTGACCTGAAATTGGTTGCAAATAGAAGAAGTTCAGTGTGCCAAGCTTCGCCTACGCGAAGAAGAATCTTCGCCGCGGCGAAGAGGTGTTGAAGCCATGGGGAAACATGTCGGGAGACGCCTGGTAGGCGATGAAGCTTCCTCGCCAGCGTGTGCCGACCAAAATTTTGTTAAGTTTTAGATATTTTCTTCCCTAAGGGCAATTTAACCATTCTACCCCTAATTAGCAGGAAAAGTGGGGAGTAAAATGTAAGGATTTTTCATAGAGAATATGTTGATATGGGGGTGTGTTTGTAATGAATCAAAAGGGTATAGATAGAATTCCCAAAGAAGAGTAAGGGCAAAATGGGAATGCTTGTGTATAAACTTCATTAAAAGGGATTAGGACATTGCAAACCCCTCATTCTTCTTCTCCAACGCCTTTTTCCTCTCTTGCTTCCTCTCAATTTCTCTTTCTTTTGATCAATGAGTTTTAAAGGGCTTTTGGAGTGATTTGGGGTAGAAAATCAACCTAAGGCATCCTAAGGTAAGGATTCTTGCTTTGGTTGTGAAGTCTTGTGAGTTTTTGTGTATATATTGAATATTGAGGGTTTTGTTCTTTTGTTTAAGAGTAGAGAAAAAGTCAAGCAAACCAAGTGAAAGGAAGAGTTAGTGAAGTCTCTCCATAACAAGGTAAGTAAACCCCAACCCAAGTTAAGATTTGGGAATTTTCTTAATTAGGGTTTTGATAGCACTTATGTATGTGTGATATATACATGTTATATGCCATGTTATTGAGGCTTAAATAGAGATTTCTAGTGCTTTGTGATTGTTTATGCCTTTCAAATATAAGAAGTGAGTTGTGGTTTGGAAACGTAGTTTGAGATGGAATTGAAGGGGTATTGTGGAACCCTTTTTGGAAGTGTCTTTCTTTGGCAGGTTATGTGGCTATATGAGGGGCTTTCTCCCCATTTTGGATGGTTAGAGAAAGATTTAGAATCATTGCTATAGTAGAGTTTTATAATGCACTTGAGTTGTTTGATGAAATGCCTAATAGAGATTTGAGTATGAGTAGTGAACCTTAATTCTTGCAACATTGCATGTTGGCATTTCATAAGTGCATTAGTGGAGATGAACCATCCATGGGCACTAATTGTGCATTGAAAAGTGACCTAAGAAAGAGTAGGAAACTTTGTGTATGCAATTACTCTATGAGTAGTGAACTTGGTGGATGCAACTACTCTAAGGGTAGAGAGAATGAAAAATGCTAGAATAGAGTGAATGAGAAGAGTAGTAGAAATGGGTTGATGCTTTGTGATCATCACCTGACAGTTATGAGAATCGGGTTGATGCTTTGTGATCACCACCCGAATAGCCATTAGAGATGGGTTGATGCTTTGTGATCGTCACCCGATAAGTATTAGAAACGGGTGGATGCTTTGTGACCACCACCCGGTTAGTTATTAGATAAGGGGTTGATGTTGTGTGATCATTATCCGACATTTATTAGAAGTGGGTTGATGCTTTGTGATCATCATCCGATAGTGATTAGAGACGGGTTAATGCTTGGTGATCGTTACCCGAAAGTTATAAGGAACGGGTAGGTGCTAGGTGGTCTCCACCCGATAGTTACTAACACCGAGTAGGTGCTTCGTGATCCCCACTCGGTAGTCAGTAAGATCGGGTTGGTACTGTGTGAATTCCACCCGATAGTCATGGAGAGTGAGATGGTGATGTGTGAACGCCATCCGGCCGTACCTCCGGTAAGACGAGGCCATGACGTTTAGGAGAAATCGAAATAGTGTAAGGAAAGAATTAAGAGTCATACATACGGGGACAGACAGATAGAGGGTTTTACTTACTGAGCATTATTTTGTGCTCACCCCGTTATTATTCCTTTGTGGATGTAGGATCTAGGTGTTGATGCAGTCGGAGGGGCGTTGGCAAGCGAGGAGCAATAGCTACACTGTTTCCCCTATTTTGTCCTTTAAAAATGATTTTTTGTAAACAATACTCTTTGTGTATAAAAGACATATGACTTATAATGAAAAGAAAGTTTTTAGGCCCAATTTTCTATTGTTATTATGCATGCATTGTATTAGCTTACAACAGTTGTTACCTTGCAGCCCTTTGCTGCCACCTTAAATCACAAGACTTTAGAGTTGTCTACTGATAATTCTAGTTAGTTCAATTGTATTAACAATCAGGTTGTTCCATCTGTGCAGTTTAGTTCTTTAAATCAACCTAGCTGTTCTAATAAGAATGATCAGAATAATTGTTTCTCAGTTTCTTCTAATCTGAATGATTGTACTTCCTTTCAAAATAATAAAACTTCTTCACTGCTATCCTCTCACCATGATTCTAATACTCAGTTATCTAATGTTACTTGTTGTGAATCAAATGTTGTCACCAACAAACCATGGTTGAATCATGATCATTCTATTAATAACTATACAAACTATAATCATCATGGACGAGATCCATCATTTGCACTTTAGGTTGGCAATGCCAAAGAAAACAAGATGTCTCTTTGGCATAATAGGTTAGGCCATCCTAATACTAATGCACTTCAGAAAATTCTGACCTATCTGCACAAAGACACAACTGAAACAGTTTCCACAGCATTTTTACCTTTCTGTGATGCTTGTAAACTAGGCAAACTTCACAAGAATCACTTTCCTATGTCACAGGCTAGAGCAACCAAACCATTAGAACTTGTCCATAGTGACATTTGGGGACCAGTTCCAACTATTTCTCTAGAAGGGTATGGATACTACATTCACTTTATAGATGACTATAGTAGGTATACTTGGATGTTTCCCTTACGAACCAAGGCAGATGTTCAGTCTGTGTTCATCAAGTTTCACCATCTTGTTGAACAACGATTCAGTTGTAAACTTCTAACTTTGCAATCTGACCAAGAGGCAGAATATAAGGGGCTGATTCCTTATCTTACAATCTTAGGAATACAATTTAGGCACTCATTGCATATGTTCATCAACAAAATGGGAGAAGTGAAAGAAAACACAGACACATTGTTGAAACAGGTCTTACACTATTAGCTCATGCATCCATGCCCTTGCATTTTTGGTGGCTTGCATTTGACACAGTTGTTTTTCTTATAAACAGAATGCCTACTTCTGTCCTGAACTTTAGTTCACCTTACCAAGTCTTATTTCATAGAACACCTGTTTATTTTTCTCTTAAAGTCTTCGGTTGCACCTGTTTTCCTTACTTGAGGGATTACAACAAACATAAGTTCAGTTTTCACTCTTCCAAATGTGTATTTTTAGGGTATAGTTTGATTCACAAAGGCTATAAATGTTACAATTCTGAAGGGAAAATATTTATTACTCCTAATGTTCAGTTTAATGAGTTAGAATTTCCCTTCTCTAAAGAGTTGTGTTTTTCTCCTGATTCGCAAGTCGGTCTGAGTTACGCTCATTTAGTGTCTAGTTTCCCTTATAATGTTGTGTCCTCAGCAACTAATCCTACTAGCAAAGAACTCCCTTCGAGCAACACTTGTCCTGCAGGTGGTAATTCTACAGTGCAGCAACAGCCTTATTTTGTCAATAATAATCTGCATAATCTTGCTTCCCATTCAAATCCAGCAAACAATTGTCATAACAACTCTGATTTTTCTGACAAATTACCCTCATCCCAAACCATCCCAAACCACAAACAAACAAACACAAACCAACTCACAAAAACAGTCCTTCCCACCTAGTACCAGTCCGACATCTTTTTCTCCTTTACAACCAGGCCCAAATCCTAGTTCAACCCAATTACCATGTTCTCTGGAAATTGATCTTACTAGTTATCTTCAAGCTGCCTTAACTAAACCTTCACTCCAGTCATCTGCATTATCATCTCACCCCATGAAAGATCTCTTGCCTACTTGCTCACTTGCTGTTGATTTAACACCTTCACATCCCTGCACATCATCCAACCTTCGTTTGCCAACCACTTCAGTCACTAACACAAATATTCAGCTTCATTCCATCACACCAACAGCCACAAATATTCACCCAATGACAACCAGATCTAAAGCTGCTGCTGCTCCCATCACCACTACTACTGCCTTAACTATTTTCAAACCTATTCAGTATGAACCTAATTCCCTTACAACGGTCTCTGCAACTACTGACTGGAAAAGTGTATTGCCAGATGAGTTCATTGCCTTAACTATATCCAAACCTGTCTATCCTGAACCCAATTCAGTTTCTGAAGCATTTAATATTGCTGAATGGAAGAATGCAATGCAAGATGAGTTTAATGCTCTCATAAAGAATGGTACTTGGACTCTTGTTCCAAAAGAAGCTGATATGAATGTAGTGGGCAACAAATGGGTGTTTAGAACAAAGTTTCATACTGATGGAACTCTTCAAAAGTATAAGGCTAGGTTAGTTGCAAAGGGTTTCCAACAGACCCCGGGGTTAGATTATTTTGAGACATTTAGCCCTATTATTAAGCCCTGTACAATCAGAATTGTTTTCACTCTTGCTGTCACCTATGGCTGGGATATACAGCAAATAGATGTCAACAATGCCTTCTTGAATGGTACTTTAAGTGAAACAGTTTATATGAGGCAGCCTGAAGGGTTTGAAAGTGTTGAATATCCTTCTCATGTGTGTAAACTCAATAAGGCACTTTATGGACTCAAGCAAGCACCACGTGCTTGGTTTGATAAACTCAAACAAGCGTTGCTTGATAAAGGATTCTACAGTTCAGTTTCAGATTCAAGTCTATTTATTCTCAAAGATTCTGGTCAAGTATTGTATGTACTCATCTACGTAGATGATATACTACTCATTGGCTCCAATAAATCTGCTATACTTCAGCTGGTTCAAGACCTGAACAACCAGTTTGCTTTGAAAACTTTGCGTTTTGTCACCTATTTCCTTGGTTTAGAAGCCACTCAAACTGATGAAGGCATACATTTAAAGTAAACAAAGTATGTCTCAGATTTACTTGCCAAAACCAAGATGCAGGATGCACATTCTTGTCCTACTCCAATGACTGCTGGTGTTAAACTCTTCACTGCTGAGAGTGAGTTATTTCAAAACCCTAGTCTATATAGAAGCACCATTGGGGCTCTTCAATACTTAACATTGACCAGGCCAGATATTAGCTTCACTGTGAACAAATTGAGTCAGTTTCTTCAGGCTCCAACTGAGCTTCAATGGCAAGCTTGTAAGCGAGTGTTAAGATACATCAAAAGGACGCAATTTCATGGTCTTCTCTTCAAACCAGCAGCTTCTCTGCGTATTGAAAGCTATGCTGATGCAGATTGGGGTAGTAATCTAGATGATAGGAGATCCACAAGTGGCTATTGCATCTATCTAGGCCCCAACTTGATCCAATGGATTTCTAGAAAACAAAGGGCAGTTGCTCTCTCATCTATAGAGGCTGAATATAGAGCATTAGCTCAAACAGCCACTGAGTTGGCTTGGCTGGGTAGTTTGTTTTCTGAATTGGGTATGCAGTTGAAATCTTCTCCTATCATTTGGTGTGATAATATTAGTGCTGGTGCACTAGCTACTAATCCAGTTTTTCATGCACGTACTAAGCACATTGAGATTGATACTCATTACATACGGGATCAAGTTAGCCAAAAAGCTCACTGTACAGTATTTTCCTTCTAAGTTACAAATTGCGGACATTCTAACTAAGGCTCTCTCTATTTCCCAATTTCAAGAACTTAAACAGAAACTCACTGTTACTGAAGCAAAGGTTTCTTGAGAATTGCTGATCTTTACTGAAGTTTTTTTTGGGACTGTTGATCTGTTCTGAAGTTTTTTTGGTACTGAAATGATGCAGCTGGTTCTACTGATGATAGTTGTAGTTGAGTTTCAGGCTTTAGCTGGTTACTGCAGCTGGTTTTTTTTTACTGGAGTGATACAGGTTTGAGATTTGAAGAAGGTTTTAGGTTTAAAAAAAGTATCATGTTGATAAAGTTTATTAAGTACTGATATTTTTTAGCTTTTTAAGTTGCAGATGGTTGAGTACTAAGTTGAGTTGTTTCAGTTTTTTTTTTTTTTTTTTTTTGTGTTGTTGTTTTTAAGGAAGAGTTGAGAAAACAGGATATGCGTTTGCGGTTGCGCTTTATGGTTGTTTTGTCTGCTTGAAACATCATGACTGATTTCAATTTGGTTAATAATGTAGAGTGTGCAGTGTTGAGAAAACTTGAGCTGATGCAGTTCATGTCCACTTGTAAATAGCTGATGGCAATTATGTAGTTGGTTGAGTTTTGGTATTATGCAGATTTGGGAGTTTGAGTGTTTGGCAATTATGCAGTTGGTTGAGTTCTGGTATTATGCAGATTTGGGAGTTTGAGTGTTTGGCAATTATGCAGTTGGTTAAGTTCTGGTATTATGCAGATTTGGGAGTTTGAGTGTTTGGCAATTATGCAGTTGGTTGAGTTACGGTGTTATGCAGATTTGGGAGTTTGAGTGTTTGGCAATTATGCAGTTGGTTGAGTTATGGTGTTATGCAGCTTTACGTTTTGAAGAAGTGTTTTGCAGATGCAGTTTTGGGTTCTCTGAATTGTTTCTGAGCAGTGATTTACAAGGCAGCCTTGTGAAGAGTAGTGTAGTGCACTAGTCAGATGCAAAGTGCAGTTTTAATATTTTTTAGTTCAATTGAAATTACCTGAGGATAGTTTCGTTTACAGGGGCATGTTGACCACAGAGTCTTTGACAACTATAGTGTTGCTACTCATATGCATCAATTCAGGCAAAGCTTCCTAAGGGTAGTTGTTACTACTGGGAATGTTGGTGATTGATCACAGAGTTCAAAGTAGTGTAGTTTAGTTTGAGGGGGAATGTTGGTGAAAGGCTGAAAAGTGCAAATGATCAAAGTTGGAGGAGCTGATTGTAATTTCTCATATGTCACTAACAAGCAACAGTGTCGTTTTGGAATTGCTAAGAGCTATTGTCTTGTTCATTTCATAAGCTCTTTACTTTACTCTTTCACGTCTTTACTTTCGCTCCTTCGAAGCTCTGTATATATAAATCCCTAACATTGTAATCTTATTACTTACTCAAGTTCAATAATATTGAATTCCCTTTCTCTTCATTTTTCGATTTCTTTTAGTTTCTTCTCATCATCATCCACTAGGAGAGGTTGCTTCCATGGCTCACCATCGATTCTCATGAATGTATCGGAACACATAACCTCACCTGCAAGGTATGTCGAGGTCCTCCCATACGCCTTGCTTTTTCGTGATTTTAACTTCTGCTAGCAGTGCTATGTTCCTGTATTGAAATCAAGCCACTCTTAGAAACATTGAAAACCAAACAGAAGTCCAGTAACTTGAATAATAAATAAAACCATTAGCCTCAAGAAGTTTAGGCAAATGAAAAACATATGAAAAGAAACTAGAAAAACCAAAAATATATATTTTATCTTCAACTGATAATGTAGTGTGACAAATATTACAGAAAACAGAATGTCACCAGAAACACTTTGCCAAAAGGTTATTAATTTCATTAAATACCCCCTAAAAAAAAGTTTTAAATTAACAAAAACACCCCTGTGACCCATACTTGCCAGATTTCGGCTACCACCGACAATGGTGAATTACCGACCGGAACTGGACGGTAATTCACCGATCTGGCCTTTTCCAACCAGATCCACAGTGGATCGAGCAATCAAGAACCAGCCAAAGAAACGAGCGCCTCGTTGGCGAAAAACAATGGCCATATCTTTGGCCGTCGCCGACGGCCAAAGATGGCCGTCGTTTTGGCCTTTTTCAGTGCCGATGGCCACGAAAGGCCGTAGATCTGGCCTTTTCCGTCCAGATCCATGGTGGATCTGGCCGGAAAAGGCCATAATAACGTGTTATGACATAGATCCAACTGGTCTGTGTCGTAACGCAATTTACTTCCCGCCTATTCGGTGGTGGCGAATACGCAGCGGTGGTGGGGGTATTTTTGTCATTTTATATGTTGGGGTATTTATTAAATTAGCAAACTTAGGGGGTTTTTTTTATAAATTTTTAAATTTTATCTCGTAATACTCCCATATTCAATTATCCAATACTATCCCCAAAATCCTATCCAAAATAATAAACCAAACGCACCCAAAGATATTGATACCTGATTAACTAACTGGTTTCAGAATTTTTCTGGGTGTAATTTCCTCTCAGAATGAAATGCATACGACACTTGAGCATCCATTCCTGTATAAGGAAAACTTATAGGTCAACAAACTGAGCAGCTACACTTATGTAATAAGAACTGGTTGCCACCAAAACACAATTAAACTTTCCTTTCAAACATCATTAATGGATCACCTTCATATGATTATAGAAATTAAATTTCGTATTTCTTACCCATGCCGAAGTAGTTCCAAAATCCCCCACGAAATGTGTGGCAACCCTCCTGATAACATTCAACAAAACATTTAACAGTAAGCCAGCAATGTCAGATTCGCATAAACCATGTAAAAAACACAAAATAATAATAATAATAATAATAAAAGTAAAAAGAAAAGAAAAGACTTACCACATTCAGAGTATCTTTTTCAGAGATGCGATCAAATGCATGCACAGAATGGGGTAATTCAAGAGGCGCAATGGGATCACAAGGTCCTTGTTTAGGAATCCTCATTCTCATTAGAATATGCCAGCTGAAATTTGATTAAAAAAAATATATGATTGGTAAACAGAAAATAAAGTAAAATTCAGACAGAGAAAAATATAGATTTCCCAATTTAACCACAAAGAGGGAAAATATAACTATATATGAATACAGAGAAATGTCTAGTGCCACTAGATTCCTTAGTGGTGATGCCATGAATAAGTGGCTTTAGTGGGATATAGTATAAGCCATCATGGATGCATTGCCTGTCAATTTTCATTTCCTTTGCATTCTTTACTTGTTCCATGAATGACAGCACAGACTGACGGTCTGTGCTTGGATTTTTCTTTCCCTGAGAATTATCCAAATACATGGTATAAGAATCGTGCTAAACTGGTAATAAGATATTAATATCAAGACAGAAATCCGTTATCAGATCGGCATTCTCTAAGTTCAGCTACAAGAGACAGGTAAACATATAACCTACCCAACCAAATGCAAACGGGAGGTTGTTTCCAGTTCCTAATAATGGCACTGTAGCGATTGGAGGTGGATGAGATAGTTTAAGATCAGAAACAACTCCAAGAAGCCAGCCAGCTGTGCCATCTCCCCCAGCAACCTGATTTTGTGAGCACACATTAAAGACATCAAAGATATCAAGGTCAAATCAAGGACGTATGGAAAGGAAAATATGTAAGAATCATTATTGATATCCATAGGCAGAATATTATATATTTCTGGACAAGCGTACTCACAATTATTCTCAATTTCTTCAGATTTTCAGCAGCCAAAACGTCTCCAGCATGCCTTAACTTTTCTAAATTGGCATAAAGTTCCTGTAGCACTTTATCAGGGGCCTTTTCTCCCAAATCAAAAACCTGAAATTTGATAACTCTACCATCAATTCCACTGAAAACAAACATAATCGTAATCACTCGTGTACAAATCCTTCAATTACCTGGTTTTCATTAGGAAGAGAACGATAACTGACAAGAAGTTCCCCACCCAATTGATCACCACTTCTGGAGTTAACGAACACTATCACTGGACAAGCAGGTATGTGGGAAGCATTTGTGGCCTCAGATCCAGCCGCAAGAATGTAATTTGGAATATAATAATCCTCTAAAACACTCTCAGATATGGAATCAGCCATTGCTTCGTCTGAACTACATATTATATAAAAAATAAGACATCAAATTCAAAATCTAGTAAATAGAAACAAATTTGTAAGTTCACAATATGATACAAATAGTGAATCCCCATTTTGTTCGGTGATACACACATTTTTCTAATGCAGTTCAGAACTCTAAGCAGAGCCTTAAACATTTTAGAGAAGCTAAGAGTCATCATCATGCACAACCGTTTCTGAAAAGAATCAAAATCAACTCAAATTCATCAAAAGGAGTAAAAAGCCGAAGATATAAAAGCCCATCATGAAAATTCTTCCTCTGTTGTCTCGAATTAACTCAAATTCATCAAAGGGAGTAAAACTGGAAGCTTTACGAGCCCCTATATTTTACGTACTTCATTCCTTATACTAGGCCTATAACAGAAGAAAAAAATAATAGAAAAAATAAATATTCACAAACCCAGAAAGAATATGTCAATTCAATTCTCAAAAACAGTAAGAATTTTATAAAACTCCATATTCGCATTTATTTAGATCATAACTATTTGTCACATTCTCCAAGCACAAACCTAGAGTAATCCTCATTATTCACCCCAAACAAAAAAAAATTAAATAAATAAATAAAAAATAAAGCACTAATTCGATATCCCCATAGTCATCTAATCTCACCTTTTTGATAGAAGCTGAGATTAGATGTGGACGGCTCTACATTAAGTTATTTTTTTGATGAGGTGGTCAAATGGAATTTGTTTTTATTTGATCATTTTGTTTCTTTAATTAAAGGAGTAGTCATCTTGTTTGTGATTATCGGAATAGAATATTTTAACAAGTTTTGTATAATTTGGACTGTCACATTAGGGGAAGTGGAAACTAAACTAGCTATAGCTTGGTTATGTGGGGGTGGGTTTTTGTTCAATAATCTTTTTGTTTAAATTAAAACTTGAGGAGTTTATTTGTTGGGATGTAACGGCAGTCTACTGCCTATGTTGATGAACATTTATGCCACTGCTATTTGTAGTCTCATTCTGAATACTCATATACTTGGCTGTGGGGTTGAGGACATTTTGGTGATTTTTGGGATGTTCCTGTTGCATGTCCATGGAAGCAGGGGATACTTGCAGTTGCAGAAGCTTGTATTAATGAAATGCCCATTGGATTGGAAGTGGAGAAGGAGGAGGTGAGATTACAGAAATACCCACGGATGTTACTTTAGATACGGTACAAATAGAGGGCAGTTTTGTAGTTGGTGCATGATGTATTATCCGTATTTGGAGGTAGTTTGGTGTGAAGCACGTGGGTGATTTTGTTAGGGTAGAAGGTAGATAGGACAGATCAGGACAGAGGGTGGGAGTAGAGATGGGCGTTTGCCCTGGCCAGTAGCTTTTTAAAGAATTTTATGTTTTTTTTTTTTTTTTTTTTTTTGTTCCCTTTACGAGATTGTATACAAAGTTAAAGTTTAAATCATGATTTTAATTAATATATCTAAATTTATGATATTTATTTTTATAATATTTTCTAATGTTTGTATTAAATTTATAGAAAAATAATTTAAACGAGGGAGTCTAATAATTAAATATATGTATTATTACTTTGTGAATTTCACAAAATAATAATACATGGGACATGGCCCAAAAATAAATTTAAAATGCAGCCTGAAGGATGTTTATATTATTACAATGCAGCCTGGAGGATGTTTATATTTTATTGCTTTAAAGTCCATGAGCATGTTCCAATTTTTACCAAGAAATTGTTGTTATTCACCATATTCAATTATTCATATAAATTTTCAGCGAAATTTTCTTTTAGGTATTTATTTTATGAATTTTAGGACATAAGACTATTTCAGTGGAACATTACAATGCGACAATGCCTCAGCAACATAAAGCATCAGAATGCAGAATCTGAATTCCTTTATTTAATACTATATAGAAAACGTGTTACTAACTTAGTAACAATTAATTTAGTTTATGGTAGTAATTATGTATTGTTAGACCGGTCGTCACGGTCACAAAATTAAACCTAAGTACCGTAGTTAGCGGTAAGCAGGATCGAATCTACAGGGAGCAAGACTAACAACCTAATGTATTTTAAGTAGCGGAAATGAAATTGACAATGGATTAATGAAACTAAATAGACTAAATGCAAATAATGAAATAGTGAAATTAAAACAAATAAAGACTTTATAATAAAAATGTTGCCGTTACGGTTTTGGTTCGACACGAGACCAACTCACACAATTCTCCTCCACCCTCTACGATCCCCTAAACCTACAAGACAAGGTAAATCAATGAAATGGTTTCCCGACACTCTAGGTATAATCTATCATGTCTCACCCGATCCCTCAAGTTCGATTGGTTAAAGACTATCATTGAACGTCGATAAACGCTACAAGGCAATACCACTAGTTGGTACGCGATTAACAAATACAATTTGTCAACACGTAATATCCAATCAACCAACTTCACAATAAACGCAACAATAGTAGAAATTAAATTAAATCCGAACACAACTCAATTACAATCGATGCAAAGTAATGAAAAGCAATATTCATCATTTAATTATTCCAAACCAACGTTTATCATTCAGCAAGTTCTATGAAAACATTAAATCATAATGGACACCAATATTCATCACAAGTTATGTTCAAATCATATTAAAGTATCGAAATCAATCATGAAACGAAAACAAATATAATCCGAAGCACAATACTACCAAATGTCCTATAATCGGGCTCATCCAACTAGTCGAGAGCTGATGAGGAGAGTCGTGGATAAAGGTGGAAAAGTAGCCCGCCCGGCCCGGCCCGACCCGGCCCGCGGCGGGTTACTTGTTTTGGCGGGTTGGGCTCAACCCGCCCGCCAACAAAGGCGGGCCGGGTTAGGCCCGCCAATTAAGGGAAAGTGGCCCGGCCTGGCCTCACTCCCAACCCTCCCGCCGGGTTAGGCACGGTCCGGCCTGCCGTTAGCCCGATTTTTTTTTTTTGTTTTTTTTGTTTTTTTGTTTTTTGTTTTTTTAATTTATCTTTTCAAATAAATAATTATAAATATAATTGTTTTTAGTTAACTTTTCAAATATCAATAATTCAATTCAATTCAATTTTTTTTGTTAACATTTCAAATATTAATTCAATTTTAATACAATAAAATTGTACTATAAGAAAAATTAGACTTATTCATTTATCAAAAAAATAAAATAAGAAATTACAATAATTATTGCCTCGTTAAAAACCTCACCAAGAAAAAACCCAATGGGAGAAAAACTTGGTAAAGAAAAAAAGAGTGCAATAATTGACAATTAATTTACAAATTACATTTTACAAAAACAACTAAATGGGGGTGGTTCACTAGGACCTCCCTCATCGTATCATCTATATTACAAAAATTGAAATGATTCTATTAAAGCATTGTCGATAACCTCGTATTGATCTTGATGGCGCGATCGCTCCCAATCTCAAGACATGTGAGGACTTCAATCATTTTTGGAGCAAGTTTAGTCCTCCTTTCATTTAAAATCCTTCCACTTGCACTAAATGTTTGTTCGGATGAGACGGTTGAGACAGAACAGCGAAAACATCCAAGGCAAGTCTTGATAATACCGGAAAAATACATTTTCGCTCTCCAATACTCTAAGAGATCAAAGTGACTCGTTGAAAACATTTCGGGGTTGCCAAATATTGTTGAAGTTCATTACTCGCGACTCCATGGAGGACAAAGATATTAGTTGTTGTTGTTGGTGGTGGTGCGTCAAGAGGAGGTCATGCTTGACTCGGGTCCTCTTCGGCCTATTCAAAGGCATTCCAAGAGAATAAGTCTTCATTTGTTTCTTCGCACAGCCTTCTCGGATATTTCGCCTTTGCATGATCAAGGGTTCCCATACCTGTTTTCATATTGGAAATATACTTGAAAAGACTATTTTTTTACCTCTCCTATTTGATTGATATATGATTCGCTTTTGTAAATTTTCACTTAAATTGTCAAGACCATTTTTCTAAACGTGCTAATTTAATTCTAGGATCAAATATAGCACCTAAACAATAAAGAAAAGGAACGGGTCTCCAATATTTCAAAAAAAATTTCCATTGCCTTTATTGGTGCATGTAAAATTTCATCATCTTTGTTTTTTTGTAAATAACTCGGAAATTTTTTATAATTGCATGTATTACCAATGGACTAGTAGGGTAATACACACCGTAAAGTTGTAAAGTGGCTTGGTAAAAACATTTGAGAAAAGAATGAAATACTTTAGCTTATCTTCCAATCATTTTCTACCAAATGATGAGGACCTCTATTATTTGCTACAAAATAACTAATTATATTAGCATAAGGTAAACATGAATCAAGCATTAAATAAGTACTATTCCATCTAACAGCATATCTAATGCAAAAGTTCTAGGAGACATATTTGATTTTATACAAGCTTCTTGAAATTCAAGATTTCTTTTATTACTACTAGTAATCCAAGCTAAAGATTCCCTAATTCTATCAATATTTTTTTAATTGTTTTCATACCACTTTTCACAATTAAATTAATAACATGACATGCACAACGTTGGTGAAAAAACTTCAAATTATTATATAAAAGATAATTATTTTGAAAAAATTCTATAGCTTTACTATTAGAACTTGCATTATCTAAAGTTAAACTTATCACTTTATCAATAATATCATAATCTTCTAAAACTTCAATAATTTTATTATAGATTTCTAAACCACTATGATCCACATCCATTAATCTAAATCCTAATAAAGATTTATTTAATTTAAATTCATTATCAAAATAATGACTAGTCACACAAATATAATCTTGTTTAGCTCTACCACTCCAAATATCAGAGCTAAAGCCACACTAATATGACAAGTATGAAATTTATTTTTTTAATTCTAATTTCATTTTTTTAAACAATTTTATTAAATCATTTCTAGTTGCGCTTTTAGAATAACTTTTAAATCCTGGAAAAATGAATTTTGAACAAATCTTTCAAAATATTTATCTTCGCCATATTAATAGGTTGATCGATGCAGAATATATAAAGCTAATCGCTCCCTATATACATCGAACTATAACACCAAGTAGTACCCATATTAGTTATTTGAGTTTGATTGCTTTCTATTTCCATGTTGATTAATATGTTTATTAGCATGCCTTTTTAAAGTACTAGTACCATTACCCTGAATCACTTTATAAACATTTGCACAATATTTGCATCTTGCTTTCTTGACTTGAACGCCATTTTCTGCCTCGTAAAACTTGTCGAAATGCGCCCAAACGTCGATGTGTGTCTGCGCTTTCGACTAGCTGATGATCCCGCCTCGCCTTGAGATGAAGTTGGACGAGGACGACGATTACGAGGACGACTTCTAGAACCACCGGGCGCTGTTGGAATCGACGCCATATTTTGAGGTGTATCGGATTGGATTGGGACAGCGGGACTATTTGAATCTCCTGCATTCATAGTAAAATCATGGGACTAGGACTAGGATAATAGTTTTCTTCCTCATTGAAATTGATGGGAGAGAAATATCTATCCATTGTGGACTTGTAGTTGAAAAAAAAAATGATGTAGAAGAAATAAAAATTAAAGAAAGAGATTTGGAATATAGAAATTGGAAATATGAATGGAAAATTGCAAAACCTAATAAAAATTAAAATAAGAGCAAATTGATAACAAAAATATTAAGAGAATAAATGAATAATTGAGACTTGAGAGTTGAGAGAATAGAGAATATGAGAAAATGAGAGAATTTGAGTTGTGAGAAAAATATGAGAGTTTAGGTCCAATTTATAGAAAAAAATAGGGAAAGAAAATGACGAAAAAGACCCCTCCAACGGCTATAAAACGGCTAGATTTCAAGGGTAAAAGTGTAATTGAAAAAAATAAAAAAAATTAATAAATTTTTTTTTTTCGGGCCAACCCGCGGGTTGGCCATGCCAACCCGCCAGCAACCCGCCGGGTTGCGGGCCTCTTCTAAAGAGGCCAAAATAGCAACCCGGCCGGGCCGCGGGTTACCATAGTGTAACCCGCCCGCCCTCGGGTGTGATCGGCGGGTTGGTTAAGGCTCGCCCGCCATGAAGGCGGGCCGGTTTGAGCCCTCTTTTTTACGGGCCGGGTTAGGGTTGGCCCGCCTAACCCGGCCCATATTTTCCACCTCTAGTCGTGGAGTCAATCCCGATCTCGCCTATGCCGTAACAAACAACCGGGAGCTTAGCCGCTCATGGTGGTGATGACGGAGGCCGAAACGGTGGAAACGGAGCTGACCATGGCGGAGAGGAGGTAACTGACAACGATATGATGTGAAGAAGGGCCGAAAACGACCAACGGACAGCCAGGAATACGAACAGTCGCGGTTCGCCGGAAAATGTTAATTTTCCGGTGGGTCTCCGGAAAACGGTGGCGAAAATGGGATCCAAAGGTACCGATGGAAAGCTCTGGTGATGGGGAGTTCAGATTAGGTCCTAGGGAGGTGAGAAGTCACCGAAAATGAGAAGGATCTGGCCTGGAAGATGAAGAGTCGCGACGGCTAAATCGCGGATTCCTAGGCTGCGGCAGGCGATCGCATAGGAAAGTGTAGATCTAGCTGTGGGGAAGGGAGATCGACCCTTGGGGAGCTGGAACGTCACCTAAAAACGGCCAAAACTGGCCGGGAAGACGAAGAGTCGCGGTGGGAAGATGAAACGCCGCGGTGGGAAGATGGTTCACGGTGGTGATGAAAGGATGATGGTGAATGGCAGTGCACCGGGAAGACGAAGGGTCGCCGAAAAACTGGGTGAACACCCCCTTCGGCGGCGCGATCTGCACTTTTCTTTTATAGAATAATTTGTAAAATATCAGTTTAGTCCCTACATAATTGAAAAGTGACAAAATCAGCCCCTTAAAACATGACATTTTACCCCCTAAACAGCATAAATGAGACAAAATCACCCTTAATCCATAAACCACAACCTAATATCAACTCATATACTTTCCAAAATCATTCCAAACACGTTAAATTCATAAGAAAAGTGTTAAGAAGCGATTTTCGTGAATAAATTCATAAATTCTTTAATTATCTCAAAATACTTCAATTTAATCACACATGGGGTATTTTTATCACCAAAATAGAGTCACTTTCATGACTCTAACATGTATTGCTTTTTAAATCTTAATTTAAATTGTACAAGAAATTGCTAGACTTTATATTTTCTTACCTTAAATTATGCCTTTTTAATTAATTAACTACTGAAATTAAACAGTCAAATTGTCAAATATAATACATATCAACGTGCTAGTGCATATCAATGTCATTTCAAACAAAGTTATGACTTTTTCGCACGCAAATAATAGCTTAATGACATTTTCCTATCCAAAACTTTTAAAATACTATTTTACTATCCAAATTTATATTTCAGTAACAAACATAAAGCAAACTCGGTCCAGTCTATTGGGACTTTTAAAAATGAGAGATTGATGAGTCTTTTAGTGGTAAAATGTTGGATTTTGGTGATTGAAATTGATCAAAATTTGACCTAAGAGGGACGGATGCGTAAACTCTAATCGATTAATTACCAACGATTGGCATGATCCATAGGAGTAGAGTTTAAGGGGTTTTGATGGATGATGATTGGGGATGAGAATGGTGGTGGTGTGGGGTCACAACGATGCCAGAATCAGAAACGGAATATAAATTTGGGTAATAAAGTGATATTTTAAAAGTCTGTGGGTGGGAAAGTATTATTAAGCCATTATTTAGGTGGGAAAAAGTCGTTTACTCTTTTAAACAAGTAACATTTAAAAGAGTAATAATGTTTTGCTTATAATAAGTCATACAATCAGACAAAAATTGCACAAAATTTATGTAAAATCATTACTCTGTCCTTTCTTTTTTGTCTGATTATATGACTTAGTTATAAGTATAGCATTACTCTTAAAAGAGGTAAGGAAATGCTATTGCTACGTCAACCCAACTGTTAATAATGTACCTTTGAAATAAAATAAAATATATAATATGGGAAACATTGAGTTAAAGAGGTTAAATGTATAATTGTGGTTTTGTAATTCGGTAGCTATATTAAAATGCCATAAGATGCTTTACCTGTGATGGATACCAAATATTAGGTCATCAATGAATAATGGTGTAACTGTAACATTTTATTTCTGATGGTTATTATCAGCTGCAAAGGGAAGGCATATATGCCACTACATTGCTTCAACTACATATATTATCTCTTCCATCACAATAACATAATAGTTGATGATATCTTAGCATAACAATTTAAGTATCGTAACCTAGGAGTGTGCAAAAGAACGGTGGGTACCCGGGGTTCCAATTCTAGTCCTACCTAGAACTGATCGTCACAAGGGAAAACTATTGGGGGTGTATCTATAATTTTTTTAGAGTTTATTTGTTATTTTTTAAAATGGGATGATTGAAATTAACCTGGGTACCTAGAACCGGAACTAGAATCGATTTGTTAGGTTCCGGTTTCTTTAAGTTATTAATTCCTTATTGGGTTTGGGCTTAGGAATAGGAATCCTTGTAAAACTAGGTTTAGTCTCTTAAACCTAGTATTTAAACACATTTTTCTCTTGTAACAAGTGATAGCAAAATGAAAGAGGTGCGACAGTATTAAAATAATATTGACTTTGTTGGATGTAGTCTACATTGGGTGAACCAAGAAATGTCGCGCATATTACTTTTTCTTTTCACTGTTTGTGTTTGTTTGTTTATTGTTTATTTTGTTCTCGTATCACTCTCTATTTCATTTAGTTGGGACATCAGTTCTTAAATATGACTCACTGTGTTATTGTCACAAAAACAAAGACTTGATATTAGAATAGTTCTAGGATTTGCATTAAGTTTTTGGTTAGGTAATGGGTTGTCTCTGAAGTCTTATTTGATTAAGTTTGAAATCATTTTCAATGAACAAGTTTAAAGAAAAAGAATGTATTCCTGTCTGTGTAGAATGATGCCTTTTTTCTGTATTCATGTGGACAACTTCTGGACATTTGTCATCGCGTGTCGTTTTCCTCACCGTGGCAGCAAACTTCTGGACAACTTCAATCTTCAATCGTGCCGTGGCGAAACCTTTTCCTTGTCGTTGTGAAGCCATCTGTGGAATTTTTCCAGAGTTTTAGCTTCAGCCTTTGCTTCTTCTTGTTTGCCTTTTCTTCTTCACCAATATCTTCATCAATTACCAAAAAGTGTTCATATAGCAACATGATCTTCTCATGTAAAGTTGTATTCAACAAAGAAAGAGTTGTATTTTTTAATCATTATAGAAAAATCTCAAAACCCTGTAAAATATAGTAGTGGGCAATTTTTGTAGTCTCATATTGGTTAGTTAACAAAGGATTTTAACCTTTTATGAGCTATATAAGGAGAGCCTTGTATCTTTGTATTATCTCTTCTTTCTATATTATCTGTGTATTATCTCTTCTTTGCACATTAAGTAGTATAACAGTAATATTGATCCAAAAAAAAAAAACTGGCACAATAAATAAAATATTTAAATAATTAAAAGAAATAATTGATCTCTTCAAGTCTTTTTATATTATTTAATGCACTAACTTAATATTTACATAATTAAAAGAGATGATTGTCACTAAAACACGACTTTCTTCCACTTCCTCTGGCGTCTTCGTCGATTATGTTACAAATCTCTTGCCTTTATCACCTTAAGAAGACCAAATGAAAGGACAAAAAATTGTGCTGGTCGTTGTTCTCTACAGCTACACCCTTGGTCACAATTCCATGGACTGCAAAAGAGAATTTGAACTTGAATACAAGGCTAATAGATTCTACTGCTTGTTGAAGTGAGCATAAAAATCATCGCAACTTAAGAGAAAACTTTTATCCACATATTATGTATTCTATAGACGTAAAAATCTACCTGTACGGAAAGGGGGTCTATTCCCGTGAGGTTGAGGCCACTAGCAATCCGCTGTACCTGCACACGTAGAAAAACAAATGCAGGAAGCGAACGAGAAACACCGGGGTGGTGTTTGCCATAGGCACTCTGACGCTCAAGTCAGCAAGGCTGAAAGAGGCTAGTATAATGAGGGCTAGGGAGTAAAGAGGTTACCGGAAGTCTAGTCGGGGACTATGACTACGGCAGTGATGTAAAGCTCTCGAGTAGGAGCTTCGGGTGTGAAGGTGTAATGTAGTGTGTCCTTTGTAAGAGGTTGACCTCTGTTTATATAGTGACTGTCTGGTCTCTCAATCTTGGTGGGAGTAGGAGTCCTAATGTGATTCTGATGCAAACCCTAGAAGAATTAGGGTCGTGGTAAGTTGTCTTACCAGTGTCCGTATAGGAAAGTGATTCTGATCAGGAAAGTAACTTCGAGCAGGAAAGTGTTCAGAATAGGAGAATGACTTCGAGTAAGAGATTGATCAGGAACATGAATATGATCAGTGGGCCGTGGGCTCGGAACTCGCCTATAGGCCTAGGAAGTGAACTGGAACTGGGAGGCCCGTGCCCAGAAGGTTTGGGCAGGCCGTATCTCATATCGAATGGGACTAATCTGGCTTGGGCCTCTCTGGGATTTAGGCCTGGTCTTCTCTTCACAAATGGTCCTGTTTTCCTATTTGAGCCAAGGACGATTTTTTGCCCTAACATATTCCATGACATAGATAGAGTACCCCTGAAAAGCATTGGTATAATTGTGGAATTAAAAAAAACGAAAACTATGCATGTCTTGGAAAACCTTGGGCCAATAGGTTTGATCATTCCAAAAGGGAAAAGAGAACTACAACTCTTGAACATTACTTCTTTTAAAATAAATAAATAAAAAACTTAATATAATAGATATGTTCATCTCCATAAATATAATACTGGAATCTTCAAAAACCCTTAAAGTTTATCTTCACTACACAAAGGTCCAACAGGTCTCGAAGGTTATCAAAATCAAATTTAAATCACTGAAACTCCAGTCCTTCGATCCATGGGTTGTTGGCTAGTAACCTAATCCACTTGTCCCTGCAAATTAAAAGCAGTTATTGTCAGCCACTTTTTCGCTAAACAAAAAATAGAAGCTTATGGCTCAGTTACAAGTTTACTAATTCATTTGATAGGACTGTTCTACTTCAATTCCAGGTAAACTGCCACTAGTCATTATAATATTACTTGCAACTGGTTCGAGCAATGAAATATTAATAGTTAATTCATCTTCATAAATATGATATGGGAAATTCAAACCCCTGAAGTTTATCTTCAGTATATTAAGGTCTAACAAAACTATAAGATAATTACAGGTACATATATTAAGTTTACCCATATTCTGTTGAAGCTAAGCCCTTCAATCAATGGGTTGTTGTCTAGCAAGCACATTTTTGTTCCTCTTTGCAAAATTGAAAATAATCCATATATGTAATTAAAAGGAAAAGGAAATTAACTCCAATTTGATATATAGCATTCTACCTCTTGTGGTTGCCATATTGGCAAGATAATTGACTCTAATTTTCAAGAGTTTAGATACCACTTCTCTAATGTTGATCCTTTCCCCAGGTGATTCTCTTGTACACTCCATTGCCAAACTCAAGATTGATGATAAACATTCCTCCTTTCTAGAGTAATTTTCATCATCCCTACTTACCAAATTGCTATCCACAACTTTCATCACTGCACTACATAATGATTCACCAACCCAACTCCTTAAGCTCATTTCCTTACTAAATATTTCATATGTTGGCTTCTTCCTTGTAAATGTTTCCATTAGCATAATACCAAAGTTGTAAACATCTCCCTTTTGCGATACCTTTCCTTCTCTTCCATACTCTGTTTATCATGATCGCATGTCGGATCATTGTTAGATAAATTAATGTGTCTTTTTACAAGAAAAATAATAATGAATAACAAAGTAAATTTAGCAAGAAAAACTAATATAGAGTATGAAAAAACTAATTTCCTAGTGCCATATAACCAATGGTAGCAAGGGTTTGTGTTTGCATCATAGAGTCTTCTTTACTTAAGAGCTTTGAAATTCCAAAATCGCTCAAATGTGCAACCATATTTTCATCTAGCAAGACGTTGTTGGGCTTTAAGTCACAATGTATAATGGGGGCTGAATAACTGAAATGGAGATATTCCAAAGCAGATGCAACATCTATCATTGTGTTCAACCTATGTGAAATGTCCAAAATGCAGTTGTCAGAATACAAACATTTCTCCAGACTCCCATTGGGCATGTACTCGAGTATCAAAGATTTAAAATCATCATTTGAGCAACTACTAATGATTTTAACAAGATTTCGATGTCGAATACTAGTAAGAACTTCACATTCTGCTTCAAAACTAGTGAGTGCGCCTTCAAAATATAGGTGGAATACCTTTACCGCAAGCTCCATCCCATCATCTAATCTTCCTCTGTAAACAGAACCATAGCTTCCTTTGCCAAGCAGGTTGTTCTCACTAAATCCATCTGTAGCTCTAACCAGTTCTTGGTAAGAAATTCTTCTCCATGTATGTTGTGGATACACTTCATCATTAGTAGGTGGCTTTCTGCTCTTCTTTTAGCCTTTGGTCAACACAAATGTAAGAACCAGGACAACCATTGTGACTACAATGCTTAGTGGCAAAACAATCAATAGCAGAACCTTTTTTGTCCTTGATTTTCGATGAGTGCTTGTTTGGCATTGTGGAAGTTGCAATTGTGGCGATCCACACAATGTAAGATTCCCCTTAAATGATTCAACCGAGAAGTTTCTGAAAGTTCCTCCAATAGGAATTTCACCACTTAGTTGGTTGAAAGACAAATTTAGATATAAGATGTATGAGAGATTCTCTAAAGACTTAGGAATAACTCCAAAGAGATTGTTATTAAACAGATCCAAGAACTCCAAGCTTGTCATGTCACCAATTGATTCAGGAATCAAGCCCTCAAATCTATTATATCCTAAGGAGAGATTCTGCAGATTTTTTAGGCTTCCAATATCAGTTGGAATATTGCCTGCAAATGATTCCTTGACAAATGTATAGCTACTACAACTTCCAGACTTCGAATGTCTAATGGGAGAGATCCATTTAGAAAATTTGATGACAAATTAAAGTACAACTCAACTAATTCAATCAAATGACAAAGATGATCTGGGATGGATCTTTCTAATTTGTTATCTCTAAGATTCAAACCTTGGATTTTTTGTAGTCCACCTAATGTAGCTGGAATAGGTCCAATCAATTTATTGCTTTCAAGTTGGATTTCGATCAGGTGGTTTAAGTTTTCTATCTCTTTCGGCATAATGCCACTAATATTGCAATCATTCATGTAAACATTTTCCAAGGAAATGGAAAGATTTCCTATGGAACTTGGAAGGATGCTATTGAATGGAATTGATGATAACTCTAAAAGTTTTAAGTTCTTGCAATTTGCCAAAGAAGAAAAAATGCCCAAATTTGGAGTGGGTGATGTGAAGTAATTGTCCGCTAAGACAAGCCACTCAAGGTTTCTTAAATTACCAATTGTACTAGGAATGAAGCCTGTGAATGAATTACTTGAAATATCTAGCATTGAAAGCTTGGAAGCATTGCTGATGAAGCTTGGAAATGGCCCACTAAAATCATTAGATCCCATTGTAAGACGCTCAAGATTTGGAACTTTAGTATTAGATGGAAGAATTCCTGAGAGTTTATTTCCTGCAATTCCAATTATTTTAATTGTTGGGATGTTGAAGATGGTAGTTGGAATAGGTCCAACTAGGTTGTTCCATGAGAGTCCCAACTCCTCTAGATTATGAAGATCACCGATTTCATGTGGCATCTCACCTAAAAATATGAGAGCTCATCAATTGTATAATGAGATTACTGGAAAAAGAAGATGCATCGAAATAAGGCTAACTTTTCTTCGTTTAATCATAAAACAACTTTAATTGTGAGACTTGAAAAAAGTTTTAAGGCCTTAATTCATGAGATTAAGTAATGGTCAAATCATATCAAACAGCTATAGTACGTCAAGGTTGAGTATATCATACCTTGTAGTTGATTGTAGCCAAAATGCATCCCCTTAAGCTCAGTCAAATTTCTAATTTCTTTTGGTATGACTCCTGTAAAATAATTGATAGATGTCATTTCATTTAGCAAAACAAGATTAAAGCAAAGGAAAAACAAATTACTGAGGTGGAAGAAGAGTCACGTTTGCATATATCATACCTTGGATTTTATTTTATATGTAGCCTCACATAAATGAAGTTGCAATTTTGTGCAACAAAGATTTAAAATTTTATATGTAGCCTCACGCTTGCATATATCATACCTTGGATTTTATTTTGGTATAGAGAAAATATCTGAAGCCGAGTCAAGTTTAGAATATTTTTTGGTATGACTCCTGTGAAATAACAAAGCAAAAAGGATAATGTACTTTTTAACCGTATTAGATTTGTAGTAAATTGTGAAGTTCGTGTTAATTACTCGTAAAATGATCACGAGAATATCTGTAGTACCACAAGGGTAACATATCACCCATACCACCAACCAATATATTTCTGCACAAAGATTTTTAAATTGATAACTTCCAATCACTTTAATGATAAAGATTCAGGAGAAAAAAAAAAAATTCATAGGTGGTGTAAATACATTGGTAGGTGCTATGAGTGACGTGGTACCCCCATGGTTTTGAAGTTAATTAACGATTAAGAACAAAGTGGCTGTATGCTAACAAGATGTACCAGTGATGAGATGATTAGATACAAGTGAAAAACTCCTCAGTTGTGCAAGATTTCCCAACTCTTGTGGAATGTTTCCTACAAAATCACAATGGTTAGATTGAAGCAAATAAAGGTTAAAAATATGAATTTTGAGATACAAGCTAATGCTGACAAAATCTATATTTGGGAAGAAAGGAACACTGATGATGAAGAATATTCTACTTAATTACTTACATATTTTTATTTCATTATTTTATTAAATTCCTATGCTGTTAGTTTCATATTAAAAATATTTGAAAAGGATTTAATAGCCATATGTATTGCAGTTATATTTTATAAAGAAGAATTTTTATAAAGAAGTATCTATATGTACCTTGGAGACTATTGAGGCCAAGAAATAACGACTTAAGTTGAGTCAAATTTCCGATTTCTTTTGGTATGGCTCCTGTTAAACGATTGTTCGCCAAGGATAAATGTTGCAAATGTCTGCATTTTGATAAAGTGGATGGTATTTCACCAATAAAGGTGTTATCATACAAATAAAGCACTTCCAAATTAGGAAGATACTCAAAAATTGTTGGAGAGAGTCCACCAGATAATCCATTATGACTTAAGTCAGTAGATATCAACGAAGGCATGGTGAAAATGATGGAAGGGAAGGAACCTGAGAGTTGGTTACCATATAGACTAAGTGTTTGCAGTGAAGATATGTTGAAGATGAAGGTGGGAATGGAACCTGAAAGCTCATTATAATCAAGAATAAGTTCTTGCAATGAAGACAGATTGCCTAAGGATTGAGGGATAGTCCCTGAAAATGTTATTTCATTCAAACTCAAGATTCGAAGTTTGGTCAAGGACCCAAACCATGATGGGATCTCTAAATTGATGAAGTTATTGAAACTGAAATCAAGGTATTCGAGTCGACGTAACTGAGCCAACTCATCAGGGAGAGTGCCATGAAAGCTATTGTTTCTGATGGATGGAAACGAAAGGAAAGGTAGATTTCCTAGTTGAGGAGGAATGGTGCCAGTAAGATTCAAGTAAGAAATATCCAAAGCTGTGACTCTATGGTGACGGGCACCACAAGTGATGCCACTCCATTCACAAATAGAGGTGCTTGAGGACCAATTAGTGGCCAAAAAATTGGTAGGATCATGGGTTATATGAGCTTTGAGTGCAAGAAGAGTGAAAGCGATGAATAAAATGCAAAGAGAAAGATATTTCTCCATGGGAGGCCAAGATAATTGGTATATAGCCATGGGTCAAGCACTCACAAGTGATATATAGAGCTGGGTGGACAGCCTCATCTACGCCGATGGTGCTAGAAATATCTAAAATTTTGAAATTTTCCTATTAGTTAGACAGCCTCATCGCATTTATGACGAGTCAACAGGGATTGTGATTGAAGGAGAAAGTCTCTATAAGTGGGGTTGAAGATTACATTATCATTTGAGTACATTGTAAAAATATCGAGATATTTAGAGGGGTGGACCATAGATTATCGTTGGAGCTTTTAAACAACTTTCACATTTTTAGGTAATAATTAAATGCACGGTAATACAAATTCCTATGTATATTTGATCTTTTCAATGAAATGTCACATCAAACTTGTTAGAACTTGGTTGGAAAAAAAATAATAATAAAGAACAACAACACGCAGAAAATATCACATACTCGTAAATACGATATTTACTTGGTTACTTGGTTCGACATAAATTGCTTACATCGACAGATTAGATGGTTTCACTATAATTGTAATAACACAATACTAGTGTTTTATCAATACAGCACCTTTCTATGGTATTTAATACCCCTTCTCACATATTGTGTTTCTCATATTCTCTCTTTTTTTTGTTAGTTGTTACTTCTCTCGTAGCTTTGAATTGATGCCGACCACTCTATTTTTAGGTAGAATAAGACATTCGTTTTTTATACTATGATTCATATTTCTAATCCTAATAGGATTTCTCTAATTTAATTTATTCTTCTATTTTAACTCAAAATAAAGTCTTAAACCAATTCTTCTTTCCTAATACAACTCATAGTAAAAGAAAAATCAAATATTCTCTACTATAAATTTCTAAACAAATTTTCCTATAACTGAAATTCATTTTTCTTCTTGTTTGCCTCTTCTTCTTTAGCAAGATTTTCATCAATTACCAAAAAATGTTCACATTTCAACAAAACTCTTATTTATTTTAATTTTTGAATCAATCAATCAGTTAAACACTTCAAACTTGACAAAACCAAAGTCTATCACTATCGCTTTGGCTGCAATGTTGTGAAAGCACCATTTTTTTTTTTTTTTTTAAAATAAAATCAAAGCTAGTCAAGATTCACTACAACATTATAAATATATAGCTACGAAAATTTGTTATAGAAAGGAAAACTGTAGTAAATACATATTTACAGCTACAAAGTCAATATTTATAGCTAATTAAAATAATTTTAATGATAAGGTTTCCTCTCTGGAAGCTAATATTCATCTCTTGCTTTAATTTAGTGTTTAGATTGATTTTCTCCGTCAAAGCTACTAGTAATAAATGAGGCCATTTGAGAAGATAATTGATTAAAAGGAATATTGCTTAGAAAAGGGCCTGTAACACAACAACAAACTGGAAATCAAATGATATAGATTTAAATATCTAAAAGGATATAAGAAAAGGCTAAATAACTTTGGCCAATATAGAGTGAAATTAGCAAGAGAAAGAACTATCTCCTGAGAAAAGGAAACGAAAATTAGCCTTAATTTGAAACCCTTCTACCTCTTGACGTTGTCCCATTTGCAAATTTGACTCTACTTTTGAAGAGTCTTGGTACCACTTCTTTGACGTAGATCCTCTCCTACAGGATTCTCTTGTACACTCCATAGCCAAACTCAAGATAGATGAAACACATTCCTCCTTGCTAGAAAAATGTTCATCATCCCTTCTTAGCAAATTTGTGTCTACAACTTTCATCACTATACTATTTATTGATTCCCCAACCCAATTCCTTAAGCTCATTTCTTTGGTAAATATTTCATCCGTTGGCTTCTTCCTTGTAAATGTTTTCATAGCATAATCCCATATCTGTATAAATCTCCTTTTTCTAGATATTCTTCCTTCCCTTCCATGTTCTGATAGTGATATATAAATCATTAAGTTTTTTTTTTTTTTTTTCTGACTAGGAGAAAAAGAGTCAGTAACAAATAAAATTAATGAAAAAAATATTGAATTAGAAACAATTACCTAGAGCCAAATAACCAATGGTGGCAAGGGTTTGTGTTTGTGTCATTGAGTCTTCTTCACCTAAAAGCTTCACGATGCCAAAATCAGCCAAATGTGCAATCATATTTTCATCTAACAAGACATTGTTGGGCTTTAAGTCACAATAAATGATTGGGGTTAAATAACCAAAATGGAGATATTCCCAAGCTGATACAATGTCAATCATTAAGTTCAACCTTTTTGAAATGTCCATAACACTATTCTCATATTACAAGCATTTCCCAAGGCTCCTGCTAGACATATACTCTAGTATCAAAGATTTAAAATCATCGTTTGAACAATTGCTGATGATTTTGATAAGATGTCGATGATGAATACTTCTCATTACTTCACATTCAGCTTCAAAACTCATAAGAGCTACTTCAAAATGCAAGTGGAATACCTTTACTACAAGCTCCATCCCGTCGTCTAATCTTCCTATGTAAACTAAGCCATACCTTCCTCTGCCAAGTAGGTTGGTTTCACTAAATCCATTTGTTGCTCTTGTTGAAGATGGTGATAATTTGTTGGAAATGCAAAATTATTCAGTTAAGGTTTCTAACAGTTTTTGGTGCCAAGTGCTCAAGTTTCTATTAGGGTGAAGTGGTTGAAGCTGTTGAATTTGGTACATTATCATGATGTTTTTGTGACATGTTTAGTTGAGTTTAGTTGAGATTAAGACATGTTTTGTTGTAAGATTATTTTAAATTCAAATGTGTAAAATCTCATCCACTGCATTAGGTTGTTTAGATAAGAATAGTGGACTGTTTTGTATATATGTTATCCATGTTCTATGAATGAAAATAGAGAGCACTCATTTACAGTTGCTGCCATCCCTTTCCATTGAAAAATATCTCTCCTTTATCACTCTCCAATTGAGCGATCTGAACCAACAATTGGTATCAGAGCCGTAATTGATCTTAAGGGCTTGATACATTCATCTCTTTTCATCCAACTCCTCAACACAGTAAAACCTTTGTTAAACTCCAAACAGCTTGATACAATGGCAGAGCTTCTCTTACTCTTCCAATCTTCAACGGTGAGCAATACCACATGTGGGCTTTCAAAATGAAGACCTTGCTGAGGGGACAAGGTTTATGGCAATATGTTGAAGAGAACAAGCAGCCACATGCATTGGGGCCAAACCCTACATTGAATCAGATCAGGCTCTATGAGGAGGAAGCTACTAAAGCTTCCAGAACTTTGTCTCATATCCATGCAACTGTAACAGAACTTGTTTTTACTAGAATCATGGCATATGAGACAGACAAGGAAGCATGGGAAAAGCTCAAGGAGGAGTTTGGTGGTAGTGATACAACTAGGAATATGCATGTATTGAACTTAAGGAGGGAGTTTGAGATGTTGAAGATGCAAGAATCAGAATCAGTAAAGGAGTATGTAGATAGGTTGATGAATATGGTGAATAAAATCAGGTTGTTGGGTGAGGAAATGATAAACAAGAGAGTTGTGGAGAAAGTTTTGGTGAGTCTACCCAAGAGGTTTGAGTCCAAGATTTCTTCACTTGAGGACTCTAAAGATCTGTCTCAAATCACACTCACTGAATTGGTGCATGCTTTGCAAGCTTAAGAGCAAAGGAGATTGTTGAGATGACAAGATTCAAGTGAGGGTGCAATGGGGCAGGCTTTAAAGGCAAACCTAGTCAAGGAGGTAGTAAAAGGTCTGCTAGAGATAAGAAAATGAAGGAGAAAACAAGTAACCAATGGAACAAATCAGGTGGAATGAATGAGTTTCCACCGTGTTCTCACTAGAAGAAGAAGGGCCACTGTTAGAGCATGTAAGCAATATGGTCACATTGAAAAAGTGTGCAAAAACAAGCCAAACCAGCCACCACAGCAAGCCCAGATTGTTGAAGATCAGTAGCCAAATTCAAAATCTGAGCAATTGTTCGTGGCATCTTGCTGTGCAGCTCAAGTTTACAATGATGCATGAGATAGATAGTCGTCACCAACCACATGACAGCAAACTTGCAAGATTTTGTCAACCTGGACAAGGCATACCATTCCAAAGTTAAAGTTGGAAATGGAGAGTTTGTGGATGTCAAAGGGAGAGAAGATGTTGCTGTCCAAACAAGGTCAAGTATTAAACTAATCCCTAATGTCTTGTATGTGCTAGATATAAGTCATAATTTACTTAGTGTAGGACAAATGTTAGAAAGGAATTATGTCCTACATTTCCAGGACCAGTCCTGCACAATTCTAGGTAGTGAAGGCAATGAACTAATGACAGGTAAAATGATGGGAAAAAGCTTCCCTATTAAGCTAAAAAAACTAGAACCTAAAGCCTATGCTGCTGAAATAAATGAGTCTGAGTTATGGCACAACTGATTTGGCCATTACAACTATCAGGTCTTAAAGAAATTCACACAAAAAATCTTGTCCATAACCTACCAGAAATCAAAGAAGCTAAGGTTGTATGTGCTACTTGTCAACTTGGCAAGATGAGTAGACAACCATTTCTTGTGAATAAAGCTTGGAGAGCTACTGAGAAGCTCCAACTTATCCACACAGATGTATGTGGACTTATAAAGACACCTTCACTAAATGGGAGCAAGTATTTTGTCTTGTTCATTGATGATTGGACCAGGATGTGTTAGGTCTATTTTTTGAAACAAAAGAATGAAGTTGGAATTGTGTTTGGAAGATTCAAGCTACAAGTTGAAAACCAAACCGGTCTTAGTATCAAAACAGTAAGAAGTGATAATGGGAGTGAATACACTTCAAATGAGTTTGAATCAATTTGTAGGCAAGTTGGAATTATGCATCAATTTAGTAGTCCCTATACTTCACAGCAAAATGGAGTCAATGAGAGAAAAAAATAGGGACTATTATGGAGATGGCTAGGTGTATAGTTGTTAAAAAGAAGTTGCCCAAGTCCTTTTGGGATAGAGGTAGTGAACACAGGGGTTTATTTGCTCAATATACTTCCCACGAAGGCCTTGGTTAATCAAACTCCCTATGAGGTTTGGTATGGAGTGAAGCCTACGATTGAAAATCTAAGAATCTTTGGAAGTATATGCTTATGCACTCATCCCAGCAGTTAGGAGAAGCAAGTTGGATGACAAAGCCATGGTAGAAATCTTCATTGGCTATAGTGAGCAGTCCAAGGCCTACGAAGTCTATGTTCCAGAAACTAAGAAAATTCACATCACTAGAGATGTGAAAGTATATGAAAATGGTGTCTGGACCTGGGAGAAAAATGAGATTGAATAAGACTCAAGGGGGCAGTCGATAGATCCAACAGTGAGCAAAAATGATGATCAAGAGGAGACAGATTCTAATGATGACATTCCAATTAGAGGTACCAGACCTCTAGTAGAGGTTTATAAAAGGAGTAATGCAGCCTTACTTGAACTTGCAAACTACAAAGAAGCTGCTAAGTCAGTTATTTGGAGGAATGCATTGGAGGAGGAGTTAAACATGATTGAAAAGAATGGCACCTAGAAATTGGTAGATAGAAACTTGCAACTAGAAAGGTAATCCAAGTTAAATGGAATTTACAAAGAAAATTAAAACCTAATGGATTAGTTTATAGACATAAAGCAAGGTTGGTTGTCAAGGGGTTTGCTCAACAAGTTTGGAGTAGACTTCTCGGATACATTTGCACCCGTGGCCAAGCATGATACAATTAGGCTTCTTCTTGCTTTAGTAGCCCCAATTTGAATGGAGAATCTATCAGTTAGATGTCAAGTCTGCATTCCTAAATGGTTGGCTCAATGAAGAAATTTATGTGGAGCAACCGGAGGGATATGAAGTGGAAGGGCAAAAGAACAAAGTTTATTTCTGTTGAGGAAGGCATTATATGGACTAAAGCAGACCCCTATAGCTTGGTATAGTAGAATCAATGATCATTTGATTAGCTTGGGATATATGAGGAAGCCCAAATGAACGCACACTGTATGTTTGAGAGAATTGGAAAGGGAGTTCATTATTGTATCATTATATGTAGATGATTTACTCATCATGGGAAGTAGTCCAATTCAACTAGAAGAGTTTAAGAAGGCAATGCACAATGAGTTTGAAATGACTGATATAGGGGAAATGTCTTATTTCCTTGGAATGGAGATCAACCAAACTCAACATGGGATATTTGTTAGCCAAAGAAAATATGCTAATGAAATCCTAAACAAGTTTAACATGGACAGGTGCAAACCAGTGGACACTCCACTGGTTATAAATTTGAAGCTGAGCAAAGATAATGGGGCTGTGAAGATTGATAAAGGAATTTATAGAAGTTTGATTGGTTGTCTATTGTACTTGACTGCCACCAGGCCTGACTTAATGTTTGCAATAAGTCTTCTCTCTAGGTTCATGAGCAACCTGAGTGAAGTTCATCTCAAGGCAGCCAAGAGGGTGCTGGGGTACATTAAAGGAAGTTCTGATTTTGGTGTATGGTTTAAGAAGTCTAAAAACCTTTAGGTTGTTGGGTATTTTGATAGTGATTGGGTTGAATGCATTGATGATATGAGAAGTACTTCAGGCTATGCCTTCTTCTTGAATACGGGAGCCATATGTTGGCTATCCAAAAAACAAGACACCATAGCCAGTCCACAACATAAGCAAAATACATTTCTGCCGTTGCTTCAGTAAACCAAGCCACATGGCTTAGGAAAATTTTGGTGGATTTGAAGCAAAGTTAGAAGGATCCAACTGTGATTTTCTGTGACAACCAGTCAGCTATAGCAATGGCAAAAAAATCCTATCTTACACGGTAGAACCAAGCACATCAAAATCAAGTTCCATGCTGTCAGAGAGGCAGAAAGTAATGGAGAGGCTAAATTGATTCATTGCAGGGGTGAAGACCAGGTGGCTAACATTATGACCAAGGCTTTATCTAAAGCCAAGTTTGAGAATTTAAGACTCAAACTTGGTGTTTCCAGCAAAATTATCAAGGAAGAGTGTTGAAGATGGTGATAATTTACTGGAAATGCAAAATTATTCAGTTAAGGTTTCAAACAATTTTTGGAGCCAAGTGCTCAAGTTTCTGTTAGGGTGCAGTGGTTGAAGCTGCTAAATTTGGTACATTATTGTGATGTTTTTGTGACATGTTTAGTTGAGTTTAGTTGAGATTAAGACATGTTTTGTTGTAAGATTATTTTAAATTCAAATGTGTAAAATCGCATCCACTGCATTTGGTCGTTAAGGTAAGAACAGTGAATTGTTTTGTATATATATTATCCATGTTCTATGAATGAAAATAGAGAGCACTCATTTACAGTTGTTGCCGTCCCTTTCCATTGAAAAATATATCTCCTTTATTATTCTCTAGATGAACCATCTGAACCAACAGCTCTTGAAAGTTCATGCTAAGAAATTCTTCTCCATGTTGTCAACATTAGGCGGTGGCCTTGTTTTCTTTCTCTGGCATTTGATAAACACAAATATAAGAACAAAGTGAACTAATGTGAATGTAATGCTTAGTGGCAAAACAATCGACATGACAACCTTTTCTACCCTTGACTTTCCATAAGTGCTAGTTATGCATAGCAGAACCTATAGTTTTTGAGAACTACATAATGCTAGGTTCCCCATAAATGATTCAGCTAAAAATTTTCCAAAATATCCTCCTCGAGGAATTTCACCACTTGGTTGAATGATAAGTATGGATATTTGAGGTACAAGAGTGGCTCTAATGACTTGGGATTCAATCCAGAAAGATTGTTACTAGACAAATCCAAATATTCCAAGTTCTTAACTGACCAAATGTTTTAGGAATTGCGCCTTATAATCTATTGTGTGCTAAAGAGAGATTTTGTAGATTTTCTAGGCTACCCATAACGATTGGAATATTTCTTGAAAAAGGATTCCTTGACAAATTTATATATATCGCACCCTTAAGATTGCCACTATCTAATGAAAGATATCCCTTTAGAGAATTTGACGAAAAATCAATGAGCAAGATATCCTAAAGGTTCCACAAAGTTGAACGTATAAAAGAAGTTAACCTATTGAAACGTAAAGACATTTTTCTCAGTGTAGTGAGATTCCCTAAGCATCCAGGTGCGGATCTATTTATCTTGTTACCATCCAATCACAACTCAACCAATATATTCAAATAACAAAGATCATTTGGGATAAGTCCTAGTTTATTATCTCAAAGATAAAAACATTGGAGTTTCTCTAGTCCACCAAGTGCATGTAATCGGAATTGATCCAGTCAATTCATTACCTTTTAAGTGTATTTCTGTCAAGTTGATTAATGCGATCTTTCATGTGAACATATTCCAAGAAAATAGAAAGATTACCTATGGCACTTGGAAGGATGCTATTTTCTGGACTACGGCACTTGGAAGGATGCTATTTTCTGGATTCTCGGCTAAGTCTAGATGTCTTAAATTCTTGCAATTTGTAAAAGTGGGAAGAAACCTCGGAGTAGAATATGTTAAAGTACTTATCACATAAGGCTAGCCACTCAAGATATTTTAAATTACCAATTGCACTAGGAATGAAGCCTGAGAATGAGTTCCTTTCCATCTCTAGTTTAAAGAGCTTAGAAGAATTTGTAATGAAACTGGGAAATGTCCCACTGAAATTATTATGTCCCAAGAAAAGTTCCTCAAGATTTGGAAGCTGTGCACTAGATGGAAGTATTTGTTTGTTTGAAGAATTGGGTTTTCAATTCATTGATTTATCACTAAGGAGTTACACCCTTTATATAGGGAGTATACGATCTCCTAAATCTCCTAATTATGTCAATTGTGGATTACACAATATTTTGTCTGACATAATTAGGAGATTACATAATCTCTAGAATATTCTGAGATCGTATATCTGACATAACTAAAAGATTACATAATATTCACTTGATTACAAAATATATACAAAATATTATGAAAATCTTAACACTTCCCCTCAAGTTGGTGCGTAGATGTCACACATGCCTAACTTGTCTAACACTTGTGAGAAAATACGTTTGGAGACAACCTTGGTAAGAATATCAGCCAATTGATCCTCTGATCGAATCTTGGGCAGTTCAATAATCTTTTCATCCGATTTTTCTTTGATGAAAAATCTATCTACTTCAACGTGCTTCATACGATTATGTTGAACTGGATTGTGAGCAATGTCACATGCTGCTTTATTGTCACAATATAACTGGATTGGTTGATTAGGTTGATAACCCAAATCTTGTAGTAGAAATCTTAGCCACAAAGCTTCACAAATCCCAAGTGCCATTCCCTAAGTGCTTCGCGCTTGAGTGTGCCACAACATTCTGTTTCTTGCTTCTCCAGGTGACTAGATTACCTCCTACAAAAGTAAAATAACCAGAAGTAGATCGTCTGTCATCCACTACTCCAGCCCAATCAGCATCAGTATATGCATGCACATTTTGGTAGTTCTTATTTTTAGAAAATAAGATTCCCTTTCCAGGAGCATGTTTTAAATATCTCAAGGATACGCATAACTGCGTTCATATGCTGCTCCCGAGTTATGCATGAAGCCGATGACTATACTCAATGCATAAGCAAGATCTGGCCTAGTGTGAGACAAATACATCAATCTTCCCACAAGTCTCTGGTATCTCCCTTTGTCAACTGGTACTTGATCAGTCTCAACTCCTAATTTCAAGCCTTCTTCGATTGGTGTATCAGCTGGTTGACATGCTGACATACCAGTTTCCTCCAACACATCCAATGCATACTTTCTTTGTGATAGAAAGGTATCTCTGTTAGATCGAGACACTTCAATTCCGAGAAAATATTTCAAAGAACCTAGGTCCTTCATCTCGAATTCTTCTGATAAGTACTTTTGCAGAGCCTTCCTTTCTTCTGGATCATTTCCTGTAACCACAATATCATCCACATATACAATAAGTGCAGTGATCTTTCCTTGCTGTTTTTTAAGGAATAGTGTGTGATCTGAATTGCTCTGATAGTAGCCAAAAAACTTCATAGCTTTGGTGAATCTCCCAAACCATGCCCTCGGAGATTGTTTTAAACCATACAATGACTTCTTTAACTTACATACCTTTTGGCTATGTTTCACTGGTAAAATACACCCTGGTGGAGGATCCATATAGATTTCTTCAGACAATTCTCCATGTAGGAAAGCATTCTTCACATCGAACTGCTGTAATGGCCAATCCAGTTTGCGGCTAAAGATAATAAGACACGTACGTGTTGATTTTAGCTACGGGTGCAAATGTCTCTGTATAGTCGATCCCGTGGGTTTGGGTGTACCCTTTTGCTACTAGTCTTGCTTTGAATCTCTCAATTGTACCATCAGCTTTATACTTCACAGTGTAAACCCATCGACATCCAACAGTCTTTTTTCCGGGTGGACGATCAACAAGTTCCCAAGTCTTATTCTTCTGTAACGATTTCATTTCCTCATTCATAGCAACTTTCCATTTTGGATCAGATAAGGCTTCCTGCACACTGTTAGGAATAGATACAGTAGATAATTGATTCACAAATGACATATTCGATTTTGATAGACGATGGTTAGACACATAATGACTCATGGGGTATTTGACTTTACTAGATAGCTTTGGTTTGTATGTTGGTTTGGGAATCCATCTAGTACTACGTGGTGGTAACTCTTTCCTAATTGGTTCAGACTCTAAATCATGAATATTCTCAACAAATGATGGTTGTGACATACCAAGAATAAGAGACTCGAACTAAGAAGCTTCTACGGTCGGGTTTGATACCACCTCCACATTACCATCATCCACTTCATCTTCTTGTCGAACAATAGGTCTAGTTTGTGACTCATAGTCTCCCACATCTTAAACGTCATCTTGAACTGCATAGTCAATAGTCTAAATTTCTTCTTGACAATACTCCCCCTGAAGTTCAGACTCGGAAGGAAAATACATCAACTCTTGATGGAAAACAACATCCATCGTTACAAACGTCTGTTGAGTTGGAGGATAATAACATCGATACCCCTTTTGATGAACACCATACCCAACAAAAACACATTTCAATGCACGAGGGGACAACTTGCTACGTTGATGTTTATGGAGGTGAACAAATGCAATACATGAGAGGCGGTAAGTTCGGGACCATTGGAGTATTCAACCGCTTTACCAAGAGCTTGAAAAGGTGTCTCAAACTGAAGAGAACTAGAGGGTACCCGATTGATTAGGTAGGCTACAGAAGTAAGTGCTTCTCCCCAAAAAGATAACGGCATGTGAGCCTCTATTAATGAGGCACGAACAACCTCCAATAAGTGTCGATTTTTTCGCTCAACAACACCATTTTGTTGGGGTGTGTTGGGACAAGTAGTCTGATGAATGATACCATGTGTTGCTAAGTACTGTTGAAGATCTGAACTTTGATATTCTCCTCCATTGTCACTTCGAAGGATCTGAACCTGTGCATTATACTGCGTACGAACCATTTTGTGAAATCTCTGAAAGAGTAAATTAACCTCCCCTTTAGATTTTATTAGACATACCCAAGTCATTCTCGTACAGTCATCAATAAAAGTAACAAACCAACGAGATCCACCTAAAGTAGGAACGTGATGGCCCCTCAGACATCGAATGTATAAGCATAAAAGGATGGGACTTTTAGTGATTCTTTGTTGGAAATGGGACTCGATGGCTTTTTGATAGTTCACAAACATCACAGCGGAAGTTACTGATATCATTTTTTTCAAACAAACTTGGAAAAAGTTTCTTTAGATAACTGAACGAAGCATGTCCGAGGCGCCGATGCCATAACCAAATGTCGGATTTTTGTTTATCCCTTTTAGAATAATCTACAGTCAAAGCCTGTTGTAACACGGTAGAACTTTGTGACTCTAAATCCAAGTAATACAATTGCCCCTGTCTAATACCACAACAAATCGTCTGCTTTATTTGAATACTTTTAAACTCACAAAATTCAGGCCAAAAAATCACCACACATTGTAAGCTTTTGGTTATTTTGGAGACTAACAACAAGTTATAATTTAGGGATGGGACAACTAAGACAGAATCTAAGTATAAAGAGTTTTTTAGGGTTAATGAACCTTCCCCAATGACCCGGTTAGATTCACCATTGGCAGTAGAAACAAAGTTTTTTGAGGATGATTTAAGGTTAGACACATGCCTAGAATCAAATGTCATATGATCAGTAGCACCAGAATCAATTATCCATGCACTATTAGAAACAAATGTACACATATTTAAAGACTTACCATCATTTCCAACAGCAGCTACAAATGATGAAGATTGTTGGACATCTGCTTTCTTTTCCACAACAACATCAACATCAGTAGAACTTTTTATTTTGTTGTTATTAAGCATGTCGGGTTTAGTCATCTCTGAGTAACTTGCTTCCAAATTTGGAATTGAGTTTCGTAGAATTTCTCCACACATCCTACCCTGTTTTTTTTTTTTTTTTTAATATTACTTAAGAATTAAAAATAAATAAATAAATAAATAAAATAAAATAAAAAATAAAAAAAAAGTTTAAAAACAAACTCTCAACAAGCACAACAGGCAAGTTACGGTGGCACAGCAACTGCCAATCAGAGTCGCGGAAACAGATCGGGTTTGACGTCAGCGTGGTGGTGTTTCTTGGTGATTGAAGTTGTTTGGGTGACGATGTGAATTTGCGGCAGATTTGTTGAAGATGGTTGGTTTTGGAATTTTTTTTTCCGGGTATTTTGGTATTGAATATGGCAGATTTGTTGAAGATGATTAGGATAGTCTGGGGGTTGAATATGGCAGGGAGGCTGATATGGCAGGAAGTTTTGGTGTTGTTTTGCGGCTGGATTTGATGGCTGGTAGTGTTTTCTGGTGACCGAAGTTTGGAGGATTGGATTGATTGCAGTAGTTTTCTCCTTCTTGGATGGACGACGATGGGATGATTACTCACCGGTGATTTTTCCGATGGCTGCTCTACAATGAGAATTTTTTTAGAGATCAAAGAGTGGCTCTGATACCATGTTTGTTTGAAGAATTGGGTTTTCAATTCATTGATTTATCACTAAAGAGTTACACCCTTTATATAGGGAGTATACGATCTCCTAAATCTCCTAATTATGTCAATTGTGGATTACACAATATTTTGTCTGACATAATTAGGAGATTACATAATCTTTAGAATATTCTGAGATCGTATACCTGACATAACTAAAAGATTACATAATATTCACTTGATTATAAAATATATACAAAATATTATGAAAATCTTAACAGTATTTTTATTGTAGAGATGTTGAACATAGCATAAGTTATTCCGCTTAAAGGAATCATACTTCACATTCTTGAATCCTAGGTATCGGTATCATCAATGCAACACAGACATTCAACTCTGTTTAGAATGACAGAAAATAAATCTTAGTCCTTTCTGCATATTTTGTTAGTGAACATTCAACTGAGATGAGCTATATCGACCCCATCTGGAATTTTAAATGTGTCAGCAGCACCAAACTTCCTCTGTTCTTCCCCATCTTCGTCATATTCATCTTCAACACTATCGGTTTCTTCATCTGGGAAACTGGCAGGCGAGAGGTCATTTATGCTTCTGGACCGGCAACCCCATCTGGAATTTTAAATGTGTCAGCAGCACCAAACTTCCTCTGTTCTTCCCCATCTTCGTCATATTCATCTTCAACACTATCGGTTTCTTCATCTGGGAAACGGCAAAGGTAGAGGTCATTTATGCTTCGACCGGCAACCTGGGACGGCAAGCATGCTCACTTGGCCTAGGTGAGAAATTTCCACAACTACATTGTCATCATCCACTGGGAGAGGTTGTTTCCATGGCTCACCATCAATTCTCATGAATGTATGGTCAGTAATTTATGCACATTACATATTGTGTAGCATAGAACTGGTAAAAATTCAAGGAAAAATTTAAGCATTATGAGTTGAAAACAAAAATATGATTTATCTCCTACCTGAGCAAGACGAGTCCCATGTCCATTTGGAGCAAGCAAAACAAGTCCATGCCAAGCATCTCTAAAACCGACGATCTCAATAAGGCCATCATCTACATATGGAGGAGTCAAGCCGCTCTAGAAATCAAAATTGTAGAGAATTAGTAACTAATTGGTGAAAATGTGTTTTCACTTCATAACCCGAAGAAGTTATATTAAAATTCAGAACTAACCTCCCGTATTTTCTTCCTTAATGGTTTTCCCCAAGGATCAAGTCCACCAGAAAAACTGGGCAAGTTTAGGCAAACAATAGACCTAATGCTGTATGTCAAAAGACAAAGAGTTGGTGAACTGGGGAGTGAAAATTGACAGAAATGAGAAATCATATGTAAATGTACTAGTTGGTGACAAGAAACAACATAAGACATTCAACACTTTAATGCTTTCCTGTTCTTTATCAATCTACTCAGCACATCCAATCTGACTCAGTTGGATCAGTAAAAACTGAAATATCAGAACATATAACCTCACCTGCGAGGTATGTCAAGGTCCTCCCATACACCTTGCTTTTTCATGATTTTAACTTTTGCTAGCTGTGCTATGTTCCTGTATTGAAATCAAGCCACTCTTAGAAACATTGAAAAGCAAACAGAAGTCCAGTAACTTGAATAATAAATAAAACCATTAGCCTCAAGAAGTTTAGGCAAATGAAAAACATATGAAAAGAAACCAGAAAAACCAAAAATATATATTTTATCTTCAACTGATAATGTAGGGTGCCAAATACAAATATATACAGAAAACAGAATGTCACCAGAAACACTTGCCAGAAACCGAACCAACAAATTTCAATGTGCTCAGAAGTTAAAAGCTGCTCAGGGTTATAATGTTATACGGTATCACCAATTTTATCTATTCCAAATAATCATGATCAAAATACTTAAGCCGAGAGGGCATCGATCACTGTATCAAGCTGCCATCAGGCATGTTCTTCTCAATAGACTCGACTACTAAACAATTAATATATCTTATAAGAAGTAATGAACTCATTAATTGATTGACTCACCCGTGATTGTGAAGAAGGCTGCGAAAGAGAAGCAAAAGATCCTTGAGTTCCAGCAAGCTTCAAATAAGTACTCTGCTCCACAGAAAAGAAAGGTCAGCAGTTGGAAAAATTATCGCAAGGTTTTAATTAAAGAGAAGACAAGTAAAGCACAGCTCATAAAAATCTGAAATTCTGACTTTGTATGAAATGATTCAGAACACAAGTATAACATTAAAATTCAAATTAGTGTAGTGATACATAAGTTAATTTGAAAGCAAGTAAAGCTATACTATTCAATTTTAATTAACAGGGAGCAGAGCCAAACTCAAAGAGTAAATACAATAAAAATGAACAAAAGAGAGATCCTTGTTATAGAAAGATGTGATAACATGTATTCGCACAACTTAACAACTTAACTTACTCTTCAGATGGACCTATGAAAGAAATATTTATAACTAACATAGTAGTGTAATTTAAGATCAAGCAACTTTTTACTATTCTTTCTGAAGTCTAAATAGTAAAGATATTGATACCTGATTAACTAACTGGTTTTGGAATTTTTCTGGGTGTAATTTCCTCTCAGAATGAAATGCATATGACACTTGAGCATCCATTCCTGTATAAGAAAAACTTATAGGTCAACAAACTGAGCAGCTACACTTATGTAATAAGAACTGGTTGCCACCAAACACAATTAAACTTTCCTTTCAAACATCATTAATGGATCACCTTCATATGATCACATTTAACAGTAAGCCAGCAATGTCAGATTCGCATAAACCATGTAAAAAACACAAAACAATAATAATAATAATAATGATGATAATAATAATAATAATAATAGTAATAGTAAAAAGAAAAGAAAAGACTTACCACATTCAGAGTATCTTTTTCAAAGACGCGATCAAATGCATGCAAAGAATGGGGTAATTCAAGAGGTGCAATGGGATCACAAGGTCTTTGCTTAGGAATCCTCATTCTCATTAGAATATGCCAGCTGAAATTTGATTAAAAAATATATATGATTGGTAAACAGAAAATAAAGTAAAATTCAGACAGAGAAAAATATAGATTTCCCAATTTAACCACAAAGAGGGAAAATAAAACTATATATGAATACAGAGAAATGTCTAGTGCCACTAGATGCCTTAGTGGTGATGCCATGAATAAGTAGCTCTAGTGGCATATAGTATAAGCCATCATGGATGCATTGCCTGTCAATTTTCATTTCCTTTGCATTCTTTACTTGTTCCATGAATGACAGCACAGACTGACGGTCTGTGCTTGGATTTTTCTTTCCCTGAGAATTATCCAAATACATGGTATAAGAATCGTGCTAAACTGGTAATAAGATATTAATATCAAGACAGAAATCCGTTATAAGATTGGCGTTCTCTAAGTTCAGCTACAAGAGACAGGTAAACATATAACCTACCCAACCAAATGCGAACGGGAGGTTGTTTCCAGTTCCTAATGGCACTGTAGCAATTGGAGGTGGATGAGATAGTTTAAGATCAGAAACAACTCCAAGAAGCCAGCCAGCCGTGCCATCTCCCCCGGCAACCTGATTTTGTGAGCACACATTAAAGACATCAAAGATATCAAGGTCAAATCAAGGACATATGGAAAGGAAAATATGTAAGAATCATTATTGATATCCGTAGGCAGAATATTATATATTTCTGGACAAGCGTACTCACAATTATTCTCAATTTCTTCAGAATTTCAGCAGCCAAAACGTCTCCAGCATGCCTTAACTTTTCTAAATTGGCATAAAGTTCATGTAGCACTTTATCAGGGGCCTTTTCTCCCAAATCAAAAACCTGAAATTTGATAACTCTACCATCAATTCCACTGAAAACAAACATAATCGTAATCACACATGTACAAATCCTTCAATTACCTGGTTTTCATTAAGAAGAGAACGATAACTGACAAGAAGTTCCCCACCCAATTGACCACCACGTCTGGAGTTAAGGAACACTATCACCGGACAAGCAGGTATGTGGGAAGCATTTGTGGCCTCAGATCCAGCCACAAGAATGTAATTTGGAACATAATAATAGAAACAAATTTGTAAGTTCACAATATGATGCAAATAGTGAATCCCCATTTTGTTCGGTGATACACACATTTTTCTAATGCAGTTTAGAACTCGAAGCAGAGCCTTAAACATTTTAGGAAGCTAAGAGTCATCACGATGTACAAACGTTTCTGAAAAGAATCAAAATCAAAAGGGGTAAAAAGCCAAAGATATAAAAGCCCACCATGAAAATTCTTCCTCTGTTTTCTCGAATTAACTCAAATTCATCAAAGGGAGTAAAACTGGAATCATATTCCTTGTACTAGGCCTATAACAGAAGAAAAAAATAATAGAAAAAATAAATATTCACAAACCCAGAAAGAATATGTCAAATGCCAATTCAATTCTCAAAAACAGTAAGAATTTAATAAAATTCCATATTCGCATTTATTTAGATCATAACTATTTGTCACATTCTCCAAGCACAAACCTAGAGTAATCCTCATTATTCACCAAAAAAAAAAAAAAAAGGAAGAAGAAGAAGAAGAAAGCACTAATTCGATATCCTCATACTCATCTAATCTCACCTTTTTGATAGAAGATGAGATTAGATGTGGACGGCTCTACATTACGTTATTTTTTTGATGAGTTGGTCAAATGGAAATTGTTTTTATTTGATCATTTGGTTTCTTTAATTAAAGGAGTAGTCATCTTGTTTGTGATTATCGGAATAGAATATTTTAACAAGTTTTGTACAATTTGGACTGTCACATTAGGGGAAGTGGAAACTAAACTAGGTTATGTGGGGGTAGGTTTTTGTTAAATAATGTTTTTATTTAAATTAGAATTTGAAGAGTTTATTTGTTGGGATGTAACTGCAGTCTACTGCTTATGTTGATGAACATTTATGCCACTGATATTTCTAGTCCCATTCTGAATACTCGTATACTTGGCTGTGGGGTTGAGGACATTTTGGTGATTTTTGGGAAGTTCCTGTTGCATGTCCATGGAAGCAGGGGATACTTGCAGTTGCAGAAGCTTGTACTAATGGAATGCCCATTGGATTGGAAGTAGAGAAGGAGGAGGTGAGATTACAGAAATACCCACGGATATTACTTTAGATACGGTAAAAATAGAGGGCAGTTTTGTAGTTGGTGCATGATGTATTATCCGTATTTGCAGGTAGTTTGGTGTGAAGCACGTGGGTATTTGCAGGACATTGTGAAATGGTGATGTTGGTGCGTATCAATGTCATTTCAAACAAAGTTAAGACTTTCTAATAGTTGAATGACATTTTCGATCTAAAACTTTTAAAATACTATTTTATTATTCCAAATTTATATTTTAGCAACAAACATAAAGCAAACTCGATCCAGTCTATTGGGATTTTTAAAGAAAGAATGTTGATGAGTCTTTTGGTAGTAAAATATTAGATTTTGATGATTGAAATTGATCAGAATTTGATTTAAGAAGAACAGATATGTAAACCCCAATCACTTAATTATCAGTAATTGGCATGATCTACGAAAGTAGAGTTTGAAGGGTTTTAATGAATGATGATCGGGGACGAGAATGGTAGTGGTGCGGGGTCACAATGATGCTAGAATCAGAAACGGAATATAAATTTGGATAATAAAGTGGTATTTTAAAAGTCTGTGGGTGGAAAAGTATTATTAAACCATTATTTGGGTGGGAAAAAGTCATTTACTCTTTTAAACAAGTAACATTTAAAAGAGTAATAATGTTTTGCTTACAATAAGTCATACAATCAGACAAAAATTAGACAAATTTTATGTAAAATCATACTCTATCTTTTGTTTTTTCTCTGATTATATGACTTAGTTATAAGCATAAATTTACTCTTAAAAAAGGTAAGGAAATGCTATTGCTACGTCAACCCAACTGTTAATAATGTACCTTTGAAATAAAATAAAATATATAATATGGGAAACATTGAGTTAAAGAGGTTAGATGTATAATTGAGGTTTTGTAATTCGGTAGCTATATTAAAATGCCATAAGATGCTTTATCTGTGATGGATACCAAATATTAGGTCATCAATGAATAATGGTGTAACTGTAACATTTTATTTCTGATGGTTATTATCAACTGCGAAGGGTTGTCTCTAAAGTCTTATTTGATTAAGTTTGAAGTCATTTTCAATGAACAAGTTTAAAAAAAAAGAATGTATTCCTGTCTGTGTAGAATGATGCATTTTTTCTGTATTCATGTGGACAACTTCTGGACAACTTCAATCTTCAATCGTGCCGTGGCGAAACCTTTTCCTTGTCGTTGTGAAGCCATCTTTGGAATTTTTCCAGAATTCTTCAGCCTTTGCTTCTTCTTGCTTGCCTTTTCTTCTTCACCAATATATTCATCAATTACCAAAAAGTGTTCATATTGCAACATGATCTTCTCATGTAAAGTTGTATTCAACAAAGAAAGAGTTTGTATTTTCTAATCATTATAGAAAAATCTCAAAACCCTGTAAAATATAATAGTGGGCAATTTTTGTAGTCTCATATTGGTTAGTTAACAAAGGATTTTAACCTTTTATGAGCTATATAAGGAGAGCCTTGTGTTTTTGTATTATCTCTTCTTTCTTTATTATCCTTATTATCTCTTCTCTGCACATTAAGTAGTATAACAGTAATATTGATCCGAAAAAAAAAACTGGCACAATAAATAAAATTTTTAAATAATTGATCTCTTCAAGTCTTTTGATATTATTTAATGCACTAACTTAATATTTACATAATTAAAAGAGATGATTATCACTAAAACACGACTTTCTACCACTTCCTCTGGCGTCTTCGTCGATTATGTTACAAATCTCTTACCTTTATCACCTTAAGGAATTCTCTCACCTTAAGAAGACAAAATGAAAGGACAAAAAATTGTGCTGGTCGTTGTTCTCTACAGCTACACCTTTGGTCACAATTCCATGGAATCCAAAAGAGAATCTGAACTTGAATACAAGGCTAATAGATTCTACTGCTTGTTGAAGTGAGCATAAAATTCATCGCAACTTAAGAGAAAACTTTTATCCACATATCCTATATTCCGTGACATAGATATTAGATAGAGTACCCCTGAAAAGCATTGGTATAATTATGGAACTAAAAAAATGAAAACTATACATGTCTTAGAAAACCTTGGGCCAATAGCCGCTGGGTTTGATCATTCCAGAAGGGAAAAGAAAATTACAACTCTGGAACATTACTTCTTTTAAAATAAATAAATAAAAAACTTAATATAATAGATATGTTCATCTCCATAAATATAATACTGGAATCTTCAAAAACCCGTAAAGTTTATCTTCACTGCCCAAAGGTCCAACAGGTTTCGAAGGTTATCAAAATCAAATTTAAATCACTGAAACTCCGGTCCTTCGATCCATGGGTTGTTGGCTAGTAACCTAATCCACTTGTCCCTGCAAATTAAAAGCAGTTATTGTCAGCCACTTTTTCGCTAAACAAAAAACAGAAGCTTATGGCTCAGTTACAAGTTTACCAATTCATTTGATAGGACTGTTCTACTTCAATTCCAGGTAAACTGCCACTAGTCATTATAATATTACTTGCAACTGGTTCGATCAATTAAATATTAATAATTAATTCATCTTTATAAATATGATATGGGAAATTCAATTAAGGTCTAACAAAACTATAAGATAATTACAGGTACCTTTATTAAGTTTACCCATATTCTGCTGAAGCTAAGCCCTTCAATCAATGGGTTGTTGTCTAGCAAGCACATTTTTGTTCCTCTCTGCAAAATTGAAAACAATCCATATATGTAATTAAAAGGAAAAGGAAATTAACTCAAATTTGATATATAGCATTCTACCTCTTGTGGCTGCCATATTGGCAAGATAATTGACTCTAATTTTCAAGAGTTTAGATACCACTTCTCTAATGTTGATCCTCTCCCCAGGTGATTCTCTTGTACACTCCATTGCCAAACTCAAGATTGATGATAAACATTCCACCTTTCTAGAGAAATTTTCATCATCCATACTTACCAAATTGCTATCCACAACTTTCATCACTGCACTACATAACGATTCACCAACCCAACTCCTTAAGCTCATTTCCTCACTAAATATTTCATCTGTTGGCTTCTTCCTTGTAAATGTTTCCATTAGCATAATACCAAAGCTGTAAACATCTCCCTTTCGCGATACTTTTCCTTCTCTTCCATACTCTATTTATCATGATCGCATGTCAGATCATTGTCAGATAAATTAATGTGTCTTTTTACAAGAAAAATAATAATGAATAACAAAGTAAATTTAGCAAGAAAAACAAATATAGAGTGTGAAAAAACTAATAACCTGGTGCCATATAACCAATGGTAGCAAGGGTTTGTGTTTGCATCATAGAGTCTTCTTCACTTAAGAGCTTTGAAATTCCAAAATCGCTCAAATGTGCAACCATATTTTCATCTAGCAAGACGTTGTTGGGCTTTAAGTCACAGTGTACAATGGCGGTTGAATAACCGAAATGGAGATATTCCAAAGCAGATGCAACATCTATCATTATGTTCAACCTATGTGAAATGTCCAAATTGCAGTTGTCAGAATACAAACATTTCTCCAGGCTCCCATTGGGCATGTACTCGAGTATCAAAGATTTAAAATCATCATTTGTGCAACTACTAATGATTTTAACAAGATTTCGATGTCGAATACTGGAGAGAACTTCACATTCTGCTTCAAAACTGGTGAGTGCGCCTTCAAAATGTAGGTGGAATACCTTTACCGCAAGCTCCATCCCATCATCTAATCTTCCTCTGTAAACGGAACCATAGCTTCCTCTGCCAAGCAGGTTGTTCTCACTAAATCCATCTGTAGCTCTAACCAGTTCTTGGTAAGAAATTCTTCTCCTTGTATGTTGTGGATACACTTCAGCATTAGTAGGTGGCTTTCTGCTCTTCTTTCGGCCTTTGGTCAACACAAATGTAAGAACCAGGACAACCATTGTGACTACAATGCTTAGTGGCAAAACAATCAATAGAAGAAACTTTTTTGTCCTTGATTTTCGATGTGTGCTTGTTTGGCATTGTGGAAGTTGCAATTGTGGAGATCTACACAATGCAAGATTCCCCTTAAATGATTCAACCGAGAAGTTTCTGAAAGTTCCTCCAGTAGGAATTTCACCACTTAGTTGGTTGAAACACAAATTTAGATATAAGAGGTATGAGAGTTTCTCTAAAGACTTAGGAATAACTCCAAAGAGATTGTTATTAGATAGATCCAAGAAATTCAAGCTTGTCATGTCACCAATTGATTCAGGAATCAAGCCTTCAAATCTATTATATCTTAAGGAGAGATTCTGTAGATTTTTTAGGCTTCCAATATCAGTTGGGATATTGCCTGACAAATGATTCCTTGACAAATCTATAGCTACTACAACTTTCAGACTTTGAATTTCGAATGGGACAGATCCGTTTAGAAAATTTGATGACAAATTAAAGTACAAGATGTCCTTAAGCTGCCACAAAGTTGAAGGTATGACAGAAGTTAACCTATTAGAGGCCAATGATAGTTTTCTTAGTGTAGTGAGATTGCCTAAGCATGCAGGTATAGATCCATAAATGTTGTTACCATCTAGCTGCAACTCAACTAATTCAATCAAATGACAAAGATGATCTGGTATGGATCCTTCTAATTTGTTATCTCTAAGATTCAAACCTTGGAGTTTTTGTAGTCCACCTAGTGTAGCTGGAATAGGTCCAGTCAATTTATTGCTTTGTAATTGGATTTTTATCAGGTGGTTTAAGTTTTCTATCTCTTTCGGAATGTTGCCACTAACATTGCAATCATTCATGTAAACATTTTCCAAGGAAATAGAAAGATTTCCTATGGAACTTGGAAGGAGGCTGTTGAGTGGATTTCCTGCTAACTCTAAATGTTTTAAATTCTTGCAATTCGCCAAAGAAGAAAGAATGCTCAGATTTGGAGTAGGCGATGTCAAGTAATTGTCTGATAAGACAAGCCACTCAAGATTTCTTAAATTACCAATTGTACTAGGAATGAAGCCTGTGAATGAATTACTTGAAATATCTAGCATTGAAAGCTTGGAAGCATTGCTGATGAAGCTTGGAAATGTCCCACTAAAATCATTAGATCCCATTGTAAGACGCTCAAGATTTGGAACTTTAGTAGTAGATGGAAGAATTCCTGAGAGTTTATTTCCTGCAATTCCAATTATTTTGATTGTTGAGATGTTGAAGATGGTAGTTGGAATAGGTCCAACTAGGTTGTTCCATGACAGTCCCAACTCCTCTAGGTTATGAAGATCACCAATTTCATGTGGCAACTCACCTGAAAATATGAGAGCTAATCAATTGTATAATGAGATTACTAGAAAAAGAAGATGCATCGTAATAAGACTAACTTTTCTTCGTTTAATCATAAAACAACTTTAATTGAGGACTTGAAAAAAGTTTTAAAAGTAATGGTCAAATCATATCAAACAGCTACAGTACATCAAGGTTGAATAAATCATACCCTGTAGTTGATTATAGCCGAAATAAATCCCCTTAAGCTGAGTCAAATTTCCGATTTCTTTTGGTATGGCTCCTGCAATATAATTGAAAGATGTCATTTCATTTAACAAAACATGATATATACATGAAGTTGCAATTTTGTGCAACAAAGATTTAAAATTTTATATGTAGCCTCACGCTTGCATATATCATACCTTGGATTTTATTTTGGTATATAGTAAACCTCTGAAGCCGAGTCAAATTTAGGATATTTTTTGGTATGACTCCTGTGAAATAACAAAACAAAAAGGATATACTTTTTAACTCTTTATTAGATTTGTAGTAAATTGTGAAGTTCGTGTTAATCACTCGTGAAATGATCACAAGAGTATCTATAGTACCACAAGGGTAACAAATCGCCCATACCACCAACCAATATATTGCTGCACAAAGATTTTTAAATTGATAACTTCCAATCACTTTAATGATAAAGATTCAGGAGAAAAAAAAAATCATAGGTGGTGTCAATACATTGGTAGGTGCTATGAGTGACGTGGCACACCCATGGTTTTGAATTTAATTAACGATTAAGAACAGAGTCGTTGTATGCTAACAAGATGTACCAGTGATGAGATGATTATATGCAAGTGAAAAAATCCTCAGTTGTGCAAGATTTCCCAACTCCTGTGGAATGTTTCCTACAAAATCACAATGGTTAGATTGGGGCAAATAAAGGTTAAAAATATGAATTTTGAGATACAAGCTAATGCTGACAAAATCTATATTTGACAAGAAAGGAGCACTGATGATGAAGAATATTCTACATAATTACTTACATATTTTTATTTCATTATTCTATTGAATTCCTATATTGTTAGTTCATATTAAAAATATTTGAAAAGGATTTAGTAGCCATATATATTGCAGCTATATTTTATAAAGTATCTATATGTACCTTGGAGACTATTGCGGCCAAGAAATAACGACTTAAGTTGAGTCAAATTTCCGATTTCTTTTCGGTATGGCTCCTGTTAAATGATTGTTCGCCAATTGTAAATATTGCAAATGTCTGCATGTTGATAAAGTGGATGGTATTTCACCAACAAACGTGTTATTATTCAAATAAACCGCTTCCAAATTAGGAAGATATCCAAAAATGGTTGGAGAGAGTCCACCAGATAATCCATTATCACTTAAGTCGATAGATATCAACGAAGGCATGGTGAAAGTGATGGAAGGGAAGGAACCTGAGAGTCGGTTAGCATGTATACTAAGTGTTTGCAGTGAAGAAATGTTGAAGATGGAGGTGGGAATGGAACCTGAAAGCTCATTATAATCAAGAATAAGTTCTTGCAATGAAGACAAATTGCCTAAGGATTGAGGGATGGTCCCTGAAAATGTTATTTCATTCAAACTCAAGATTCGAAGTTTGGTTAAGGACCCAAACCATGATGGGATCTCTAAATTGATGAAGTTATTGAAACTGAAATCAAGGTATTCGAGTCGACGTAACTGAGCCAACTCATCAGGGAGAGTGCCATGAAAGCTATTGTTTCTGATGGAGAGAAATGAAAGGAAAGGTAGATTTCCTAGTTGAGGAGGAATGGTGCCAGTAAGATTCAAGTAAGAAATATCCAAAGCTGTGACTCTACGGTGACGGGCACCACAAGTGATGCCACTCCATTCACAAATAGAGGTGCTTGCGGACCAATTACTGGCCAAAAAATTAGTAGGATCATGGGTTATATGAGCTTTGAGTGCAAGAAGAGCTTGTTGGTCTGTGAAAATGTTGGTTCGTTTTGCACTGACATAGGAAAATGTCGAAAATTGAACAGTGAGAGCAATGAATAAAATGCAAAGTGAACGATATTTCTCCATGAGAGGCCAAGATAATTGGTAAATAGCCGTAGGACAAGCACTCACAAGTTGATATATAGAGCTGGGTGGACAGCCTTACCTATGCTCATGGTGCTAGAAATATCTAAAATTTAGAAATTTTTCCGTTAGATTGGACAGCCCCATCGCATTTAACATGGATGGTTCCCATAAGAGACGAGTGGGGTACAGTGACCCCATTCAATTATTTTTCATAAATGTCCTAATTATTTGTCTTACTTTTATCCAATCAGAGATTAAGTGAAGATATATAATCATGTGGCGTGCAAGAGACTTATAAGTGGTGGTTGAAAGACACATCGATAGTTGCATACTTGCATATCTCACACAAAATCTTAATTTAATTTAAAATCACGAAAATCACCCACTACCGTTTCTGCAATCATATACACGTGTCACCAATATGCATAAAACAACTACCCTACATGGTTTACTTATTCAGGTTCCGTTTGGTTCATTATTGGATAGTTTTTAGAATAATTTTTTGGAAAAAGTTAAATTGGGTGAGTATTATGATGTAGAATTTTGAAAATTAACATAAATACCCTCTATTTTTATTTATTTACTAAACACCTCTATAATAAAATTATTTAAAGTTAACAAAAAAACCCTCAATCCACTCATAAATATGGATAGCCGGCCACCACTGCCGAAGGGTGGCTAGAGTTGCCGTATCAGCGTATGATCAGCTCGATCTTGCTGGTCGTGCACCAATTTGGCCTTTTCGGCCGGATCTGATTAGATCGGCCATTGGACGTCAAATGGCAGGCTTGACGACTGCCTAAGGCCAAAGATCTGATCGTTGACGGCTAGATCTTTGGTTGTAGATCTGACCTTTTCCGACGCACTACTGGTCAGATTCAGCCGGTAGTGCACCATTACACCAGATTTCGGCCAGCTTCTGATAGTGGTGGCTAGAATCTGATAAATTTGGGTTGTTGAGTTGTTTTTGTCAATTTTTAAAAAAAAAATTTGGGGTTGTTTAGTTAAATTAACAAATTTAGGAGGATTAAAGGAAATTGAATAATTTTGAAAACTATTTTGAAAATAGGTGAAACAAACACAAATTTTGTGTTAACTTTTTTGGGAAAACTAGAATAGTTTTCCTAATATGTGAACTAAATGGAGCCTTAGTGCTCGTCATTTTGGTGCAATGTATTATGAAATGTCCATAAAATAAAATTTTACCGTAAGAAGAAAATATCAGATTTTTAATTTGGGATTTTACCGAAAAGGTCAGAACATGTGGAAGGTAATATTGTGAAATTATGATTGGTGTGGATGTGGTGGGGAGGAAGGTTGGATTAGATTAAGAAGTTGTTAAAGTTTAGGTGTGAAAGTTTGAAAAATACTATGGACACCGACGCTTTGCACCGAATTTTTATAGCGAATCACGTGTCTACTGAATCAGACGAGTCACGTATCACGTTAACAAATATTCCATGAATGAACGGCCGTTCATTTGAAATGGACTCTCGTCCATATTATATGGATGGCCGTCCACCTAGAATAAACGCCCGTTCATAGTTTAAACTAAAAAAAATTGGTCTAAATTGTTTATGGACGCCCGTCCTCTTATGAGGACGACTGTCCATAGTTAGGGACGGTCATCCTCGTAAGAAGACGGGTGTCCATCTTTTAATATCAATAAATTTTAAATTTATTTAATGAATTAATTGTGAATCCTAATTGAGTTGAGAATATGACACTTGTCCAATTACTTTGAATATAGACAAAAATTTAATGAAGTTTGTTTAATTACTTTGAATATTGACAAAAATTGAATGAAGATAACGATATTTATTTTTGGATTGAGACAAAAATTGAATGTAAATTTTTTTAAATTAAATAATGGACAGGCATCCATCTAAAAGGGATGTTTGTCCATTGAATGTAAAATTTTTAAAAAAAATTTGGACGGGCGTCCATCTAGTAAATGGACACTCGTTCATATAATATGAACAGGAGTCCATTAAATATAGGCGGGCATCCATAAATATTGAATGACCGTTTATTCACGAAAGACTCCAGCTTGGTCGCGTCTGACTAGTTGTCATGTCCTTCAATACAAAAAATTTTTTGTTCGTAGCATTACTCGTGAAGGTTAGGTAATATTGGTGTGGATTTGGTAGGGAGGAAGGTTGAATTAGATTACAAAGTTGTTAAAGGTCCCCTCGAGCTTCTATAACATTTAATGTATATTTGATCTTTTCAATGAAATGTCACATCAAACTTGTTAGAAATGGGTGGAATAAAAAAATAAAAAAAACAACAATAACATGCGTAGAATATCACACACATAATTATGATATTTATGTGATTCGACATAAATCATTTAGATAATTATGATATTTACGTGGTTGACATAAATCACCTACATTCACGGATGAATAGTTTCACTATAATTTTAAGAACACAACCTTCCTATGGTATTTAATACCTCTTCTCACATCTTGTTTTTCTCACATTCTCTCTTCTCTTATTAGTTGTACCTTTGAATTTATTCTAGCCACTCTATTCATAGCTAGAATAAGACATTTTTTTATATACTAGGATTCAAATTTCAAATCCTAATAGAATTCTTCTAATTTAATTCATTCTTCTATTTTAACTCAAAATAAAGTCATAAATCAATTCTTCTTTCCTAATACAACTCATAGTAAAAGAAAAATCAAATATTCTCTATAATAAATTCCAAAACATAAATTTGCCTAAAACTGAAATTCATTTTTCTTCTTGTTTGCCTCTTCTTCTTCAGCAAGATTTTCATCAATTACCAAAAAGTGTTGACATTTCAACAAAACTCTTATTTATTTTAATTTTGAATCAATTAATCAGTTAAACACTTCAAATTCTACACCAACCCTTGACAAAACCAAAGTCTATCACTATCGCTTTGGCTACAATGTTGTGAAAGCACCATTTTTTTTTTCATAAAATCAAAGCTAGTCAATATTCACTACAACATTATAAACATATAGCTACAAAAATTAGCTGCATAAAAGCAAACTGTAACAATTACATATTTACAGCTACAGAAGTCAATATTTATAGCTAATTGAAATAATTTTAATGATAAGATTTCCTCTATCGAAGCTAAATGTACTAGTTGGTGACAAGAAACAACATAAGACATTCAACACTTTAATGCTTTCCTGTTCTTTATCACTCTACTCAGCACATCCAATCTGACTCAGTTGGATCAGTAAAAACTGAAATATCAGAACATATAACCTCACCTGCGAGGTATGTCAAGGTCCTCCCATACACCTTGCTTTTTCATGATTTTAACTTTTGCTAGCTGTGCTATGTTCCTGTATTGAAATCAAGCCACTCTTAGAAACATTGAAAAGCAAACAGAAGTCCAGTAACTTGAATAATAAATAAAACCATTAGCCTCAAGAAGTTTAGGCAAATGAAAAACATATGAAAAGAAACCAGAAAAACCAAAAATATATATTTTATCTTCAACTGATAATGTAGGGTGCCAAATACAAATATATACAGAAAAC
>CM047908.1:36499668-36510415 GCA_026229545.1 Pistacia atlantica
AATTCAGACTCCATAACATTAACTTTCTTCTTAAACCCACTAATTTCCCTCTGTTTGTCATCAATTTTTTCTCTCATTTCCTCTTCAACTCTCACGTTTTTACTCTTCTCTTCCAATTCCCTCACTTCCAAAGTCCCAACTTTTCTTTCCAACTCCCTCACTTTCTTCTCACTATCAACTTTCTCACTCTCAACCCATCAATTTCTTTCTCTAATGCTTCCAATTTCACTCTCTTCTCTCCCAGACTCTTCTTCAACTCTACCACCTCAGCACTCGCCTCATCCCCTAATGCTGTCAAAAATCTGTAATTTTTCTTTTATCAATTTCTTTCTAAAAAATGCTATCAGAAACGACCTTGCTTCCCTAGATGCTGTCAAAAATCTTTAGGAATCCTGACTCTCTTTGTTGTATCAAATTGATGGCACATGAGGGGCCACAGTCCATTCCTTCTGGACTGGCGTCCAAATTTTATTTTTATTTTTTAAGAGCATTGTTAATAGACGGGTGTCCATTACCATATGAATGCCCGTCCATTATATGTGGACGTCTGTCCATTTTTTGGGACAACCGTCCCCATATTATGGACGGTCGTCCCTTAATTTTGTTTATATTTTTTTATTTCATTTTACTGATGGATGGACATCCTTTAAATGGGGACGTCCGTCCATAGTAAATAGACCTCCGTCCATATATGGATGAGAGTCTATGTAAGTGAAAGATCGTCCATATTTGGTGAACGGCCGTTCATTGAAAAAAAATTTAATAACATGAAATGTGTCTGATTTGTTGGTTTGAATCACTCGACACGTAGACCGGTACAAGATTTCGATATAAAAATACCGATGCTCGTAGCATTATTGAAACTTTAATCCTTAACCGTGCACAACTTGAAGAGAAAAATTGATGGAAGTTGTCAAAGGCAATTGAGAATTTTCACAAGAAATATTGTGGATACATTTGTTGGCTTTCGGCTTTAATTGTAGATGTTAATGTTGATTATCCATGCAGCAAAACAAGCTGGTCCATATATAATATGATACCTTAGATGCGAATTTGAAAAAAGGGTTACATAATTCATGCCACTTTCTTTATAATATTCCGTAGTGGAACCAAAAAATTACGTTTTAGGGAGCTAAAGTGTAATGTATATGAATGAGGAGACCAAAACATAAAATATGCTGCTTTTATTTAGCTGTTTTTATGTAAATATTAGCGTTAATAATTACAACTCTGTATTTAAAAAAAAAAATTTAAGTTTCTATGTGGAAAATATTATTTTTGTTATTTAGCCGTTCTTAATGTGAACTTGAGAAATGAGAGCTGCATAATTTAATCAAGGGCTGAGGCTTGATGTAACTGAATTTGGAAAAGCACTAGTATATTGGAGTGTACAGTTTAAATTTATTAAGAAAGGTTGAATCTACTAGCAATTATAAATCCTTAAGAAAGTGCCTTTAGCTCAACTACTGAACATTGCCTTGCAAACGCCACTACTGAATTTGGATAAGCACTAGTATATTGGAATGTACCTGCGCCTTATCCTCGCTTTTTTTTTTACCCACTATGCCTCTCTGCTTACTTCCAATCACAGTCTTGTCGTGAGACCCTTTGTTAGGGGGAAAGGAGGGGACAATGCAACGTTAGCAGGTCTGCACGGACCACTGAACCACATCATACATAAAGCTAAGCTAAAATTCAGTGTTTGTAAAAACATCTTTAGCTTCATAGTTGTCTACATTCATTGAAGGAAGATAAATCGACAAAGGGTGGCCTAGTCAATTCTCAATATGAGGATTATATCGGTCAAACCGTTGATAAGCCTTCACTAACAATAATTCTCCATTGTGAACGTCATGAATTTTTTAAAATGCGGACCAAAAGGTAAGGGTTTTGTATGAGTAAAAAATCGTATCGGATCTGATAAGGTCTAATAACAAAATAATAATGTCATTACCTAAAGGCCTTAGCCCAATTCCGGTTGAGTCTACATTAAACTATCTTGTGAATTCCCCGTTTAATGAGTTGGGTTACCCTACGAGTTAAGTTGAACTGAGTTTGGCTCATTCACCCACAATAGTCAACAAATGGATCAGAATCCCACACAATTTCCACTTTTGGTAGGATCCCGTATCCTAACTAAATTGGGAAGCCTCAACTAATAAAGGCAACATATCTAATCTCCTTCCCAAATTGGAACTCCTCTACTAAGTAGGACTCAGAGTCCTATTAGGATTTCAGCCCCATAAGTTCTCTATATAAAGAGTGGCAAACCCTCTCATCATGGATGGAGAAAATCACCTACTAGCTCTGGCATTCTAGCTCTCGAGCCGCCGCAATATTTTGACGTTTCTTCGGTGCTACCTCAGCCTCGACAACCTTCAATGCCTTCCTCGCAGGTCCACCAGATTGTTAGTGGCTCACTACACAAGATCCGCTCCTTGTATTTATAACCGTAGATTTTATCATCTACAAGTTTAATAATTGCTCACTTTTGTTTATCGGATTTGTGAAATGAGTGTTTAGACGTGTGTGTGTGTGTATATATATCTTCAGGCAATAACATATACAAAAGAAAAGCTAGAACAAGAATGCAAATGAGACGACTTGAAAAACTTCTCTTAGAATAGTTAATGGGCGCCTTGGTGTGAAGCACATCATACATAAAGCTAAGTTCAAGTTCTATGATTCTAAAAACATCCTTAGGAAGACAGTGATGGACATTAATTGAAGGAAGATAAATTGATGAAGGGTGGCCTAGCCAATTCTTAGAATAAATCTTCAACCGATCAAAGTGTTGATAAGCCTTCACAACCAAAGCAAGATAAGAAAACGTTCCACCTAAAATTAGTTTGGAACAAGAGCTAGGCTCTTTCAGGATTACTACTTTCCGAATATCACTATTTGAAAAAGTAGTTATCACAAACATTTTCACTATTACTTAATGACTTGAGAGCTCGAAGCGTCCCTCCAACTTTGATTATTCTAACCAGATACAGAGGTAACACTACTATGGTGAAGAAAACTTCAAATTGACTATATGTTTCATAGATAATCCATACTACTATAGCTACTTGACTGGTTAGTCCAACTATTTGCCTCAACTTTAAGCAGGAGATTATATTTGGGCTACCAAATTTGCACCAAAAGCAATGGTGCCCGCAATGCTATTAAGACCCTATAACAGTCACTATAACAATTTTTCTTGCAACTGATTGTTTTTTAGGGCATTCTAAGCCTTGTTGGGCTGTCCTCCTAAGTGTGGGCTAAAATAAGACTTGCAAGCCCAAATCTCAAAAACAAAATGAAAATAAAAGAAAAGAAAAGATAAAAAAGCAATTTCAGCTTTTCTCAAAATTGCAGCCCGTCACTTTTGAAAGAGAGGAGTGAAAAGAAGTAATAAGTGGCAGTGAAGAGAAAAGAAAAAAGACGGAGAGAGAGAAAATGGGGTTTTGACTTTTCGAGCTCAGATCCACCGGTGGAACTTCCTTTGATTCATAGGAAATATCAATATGTTGTTAACGGTGATCCAAGATTCACATCTAACCGTTTGAATCGTCAACCTTTAGCTATTTTGCTTTGTTGTTGAGAAACTTAAACTTTGTTAGTTTCGTATATTGTGTTGTCGCCCACTTTTGAGTGGAGATACTTGTTAGTATGCATTTGGTTGGGGGTTATTTGGGATTACTAGGGTTAAGTCATTTTATATTTTACTTAATTATCATGTTTGGTTGTCAAATAATGTAAGATATCGATAATCTTCAAATACCAATAGTGGTTACTATTGGTAATATTTGAGGTAATTTGATTACCTCTATTTTCTTAGGTATTTTAAGATTACTAGAGTTATCTTTTTTGTTACAATTCTATCATTTATTAATAAAATTTTAGGACAATAATGCCCTTATTTTTTAATTTATTTACATGAATATGGCTTTGACTATTTCACATCAATTAATTAAAAATTTGGACAAAATTACCCTTAAATTCAAAACAAATTACAGCTCACAAAGGCCATCACCCCCACCCACCTGTCGCGGCCAGCCACCGGCAACCATCGCCACAGCCAGCCGTCGGAAAGGCGCATGAAAGGCCGAAAATGGCCGCCGTGCGCGGCTATTTCTGGCCAGATCTATCATCGATCTGGCCGTCAACGGCCATCGATCTGGCCGTTGATTGCCAAATCTGTCATCGATCTGGCCGTCGATTTGGCCATTAACGGCAACGTCTATGGTCGTTAATAGCCAGGTCAGGCATCGATCTGGCCATCGACGACCATATCTATTACGTTTGGCCATTTCGGAACCCGAGATACGGACACGAAGGCCATTTCTGCCATGCCTTCCAGGTGCTCAGTTATTGCCTTGAATCGCGTGACTGCAATGGTTTCTGCTGATGGCGGTAGGGTGAAGGGTTAGTGGGGGTGCTTTGTTGATTTTTCTAACTTTTATTATGGGGTTGTTTTTGCTAAGTTTTTAAATATAGGGGGGTTATATAATCTAAAAAAATAATCAATATTAAAAAATAATATAATAATATTATTTAATTAGAGGACAATTCAGTAATTTAAATAACATACCTACTAATTTGTTCTTTGTAACCAAACATATTAATATAACATACCCATCAATTAACCAAATACATTTTTCTAAAGATTCTCAGTAATCTTCAAGGTAATCTATCTTTTCAGTAATTCAACATTTCCCAGTAATCCAATATTCTCTAAACCAAACGCCCCCTTAGTAATATGTCCGTTTCTTTAGAAAAGAAATTTTGGTGTAACCCATTTATTTGATAGTGGATGTTTTGTATGGGTGGTTTACCATGGGTTTTTCTTTGGTAAAAATTTGGTATGTCGATTTGGTTGTATTTGCCTTGGCTGTATTTGCTTATTTATTTGGTTATATATTGCTTGACTTGATTTGTCCATTTAATTGCACAGAGAGGGCAAAAGATTTGATTCATTTTCTACATGAGTTAGATTGTTTGGGATTGAGATTGTGCCTTTTTCCCAACAAGCCTCGCTACTCATTCCAGAAAGCTTGCCAAGGACTAGCCATTATATAAGACAGCCAGAACAAAAGTCAAATACACAATCTTAAGCGGTACCTTCTACGATTGCCAAAGATGGTAAGAATGGTTTGTGCTCCCAGGTTTAATACCATTATAACTCTGATCTCATTTTCTTCTCGTTTCGCCTGTGTCATTGTTCTGGTAAAAATAATATATTCTTCTTTGAATGGAACTACACACACCATTTCTTAAATCTATCAAGATGAATAATCAATTCATCACAAGTTTGAAGTAAAATAAGGTTTAATATAACGATTAATTAAAATTTAAAATGTTTTACTTGGCATCAATTACAAAAAAAGAAAAAAAAAAGAAAAAGAAAAAGAGAATTTCAAAATTAACTATGAATTCCACTAACTTGTGGAAGTTCTCAAAGGGAAATGAGAATTTTCAGAAATATTGTCAGTATATATGTTGGCTTTTTAGATGTTATGTTAATTGTAATTTACATTGATTTTTAATTATAAAGACAACCTCGACCCACAAAGACTTTGTAAATTATACTGGATTCTTTGATTAACGACTTTAATTTCCTTAATTAAGAGTTCACAATGGATGTATACTTAACTCGTCAATGTTGCTTAACTCTTTCTTGCATGCATAATCATACTCTTTGGATGATTATTGGACAAGCCTTGAGCTTGAAGCTTCGGTACTAATCATTGCGACATTCTCCGTCGGTGATCAACACCAGAGCTTGGACGGTAGAATCAGCAACTGGCGACTCAATGGCTGAGTCAGGAGAGAGCGGGTTGAGAGCTGAACATAGAGTTAAATCTAGTGATGGGGATTAGGCACACTTGATTTCGTATAATAATCTCTTAGTACTTACAGTATATAAAATAGTTACACATATTAATAATTAAAATTTTGTTTATAATAATTAAATATTTACAGTACAATATCTGCATATCTGAAGCTATTTGACAAACATTACCTGAACGATCATGTCAGTATCACTACAAGAAAAAATACTTTTTGCAATCAATTTTTTTACAACTAAGTAAAAATAGTTGCAAATATCCCACATTTAGTAACTAAATTTCAATCGGTTGACCAAAGGAGAATAAAATTCTAAAACCCATTTATTCTCGCATTTGGCATTTAAAATTAATATTCAGTGACTAATTTGATTTGTTGTCGAAAATATCACATTAACGATTAATTTATTTGGTTGCCAATTCTTACGCAGTAGATTTTCCCGATATTACAACACAATTGACAACTACAACAAGAGATCCCGCAACTAAAATTATGATTACAAAAAATAATTATTTACAACTACTGAATAATTGCTAAATTAGATGCAAATATTGATTAATTAATTTGTAACTATTTTTATTAGTTACAAAATGATACAGTTACCAAAATGTACAAGCTTCTGACAATAAAAACAAAGGCCTAAGGTATATTTGGCAACTAATTATTTTGTGCATATCACAAATAGTTGCAAAAACTCCTGTATAGCAACTAAAATGTATTTAGTTGCTAAAAGTTGATGAATTTTTTTTGCTACACTTTCCTAGTAAAATGAATAAATAATATTTTAATTTGTGACTAAAATTACTATTGCGTAACTAATTAATTAATTACAAATTATCTTCTTTTGGCAACTAAGATTTTAGTTGCCAAATGTATGGTAAATTCTGCAAATCAATTTGGGCACCTCATGTTCCCTCTTGAAATAAATTGAAATTTTGGGTATGTTATTTTAGTAACTAAAGTTATAGTTGTTAATATGATTTTTTCGCAACCAAAATGTTGGCCACTAAATATTGTTTATTAAAGATGATATATATTACTAGTAATCAAAATCAATTAGTTACAAACAGTTTGGATATCATAAATTTGACAGTGCCAACTACAATATTAGTTGCAATTTTTTTTTTTTTTTTTTTTTTGACAACTACTTAAATATTAGTTGCTATTGATGGTTTACAAAACATGAAAGTTACAAATGGTGAGTAAAACTGGTTGTTACAAATAACTAATTAAATAAATAAATGCCACCGTTTTTGGAAACAATTACTAAAAACCCATCCTATATAAACCCAAACTCAAAACCAAATCCCTAATACCACAATTTCCCTATTCTTACCCGAGTCCTCTTCTTCTCCAGCACTCCTCTGTATCCAATTTCCCTTTTCACTTTATCATCTTCTTGATTCTACTTTTTCCGCCTATATCACCCCATTGAAGGTAACTTCTTTTTATTTTTATGTCAAAACTCATTCTTTTATAAATGGTATTTTGGTTTTATTGTTTGATTTTCAATATGTTTCTTCACAATATTTACTTTAATTTGTTTAAGCATATGTTGTTTGTAGAGTTGGAAAAGTAGCCCTGCCTGCCTCGCCCGACCTGCCCGGCCCGGGTTGCGTTACGGTTTTAGGTGGGCTCAACCCGCCCGCCAACAAAGGCGGGCGGGTTAGGCCCGCCAATTAAGGGAAAGTGGCGGCCCTGCCCACCCGCCACACCTAACCCGCCAGGGTTAGGCACGGTCCGGGCAGGTTAGCCCGATTTTTTTGTTTTTTTGTTTTTTTTGTTTTTGTTTTTTTAATTTATCTTTTCAAATAAATAATTATAAATATAATTGTTTTTAGTTAACTTTTCAAATATCAATAATTCAATTCAATTCAATTTTTTTTGTTAACATTTCAAATATTAATTCAATTTTAATACAATAAAATTGTAATATAAGAAAAAAATAGACTTATTCATTTATCAAAAAAATAAAATAAGAAATTACAATAATTATTGCCTCGTTAAAAACCTCACCAAGAAAAAACCCAATGGGAGAAAAAACTTGGTAAAGAAAAAAGAGTGCAATAATTGACAATTAATTTACAAATTACATTTTACAAAACAACTAAATTGGGGGTGGTTCACTAGGACCTCCCTCATCCGTATCATCTATATTACAAAATTGAAATGATTCTATTAAAGCATTGTCGATAACCTCGTATTGATCTTGATGGCGCGATCGTTCCCAATCTCGAAGACATGTGAGGACTTCAATCATTTTTGGAGCAAGTTTAGTCCTCCTTTCATTTAAAATCCTTCCACTTGCACTAAATGTTTGTTCGGATGAGACGGTTGAGGCAGGGAACAGCGAAAACATCCAAGGCAAGTCTTGATAATACGGAAAAATACATTTTCGGCTCTCCAATACTCTAAGAGATCAAAGTGACTGTTGAAAACATTTCGGGGGTTGCCAAATATTGTTAAAGTTCATTACTCTGCGACTCCATGGAGGACGACATATTAGTTGTTGTTGTTGTTGGTGGTGGTGCGTCAAGAAGGAGGCGTGCTTCCGGACTCGGGTCCTCTTCGGCCTATTCAATGCATTCAAGAGAATAAGTCTTCATTTGTTTCTTCTGCTACACTTCTCTGGATATTTCGCCTCTTTCATTGCGGGTTCCCATACTGTTTTCATATTGGAAATATACTTCGAAAAGACTATTTTTTACCTCTCCTATTTGATTGATATATGATTCGTTTTGTAAATTTTCACTTAAATTGTCAAGACCATTTTCTAAACGTGCTAATTTAATTCTAGGATCAAATATAGCACCTAAACAATAAAGAAAAGGAACGGGTCTCCAATATTTCAAAAAAAATTTTCCATTGCCTTTATTGGTGCATGTAAAATTTCATCATCTTTGTTTTTTGTAAATAACTCGGAAATTTTTATAATTGCATGTATTACCAATGGACTAGTAGGGTAATACACGAGAAAGTTGTAAAGTGGCTTGGTAAAAACATTTGAGAAAAGAATGAAATACTTTAGCTATCTTCCAATCATTTTCTACCAAATGATGAGGACCTCTATTATTTGCTACAAAATAACTAATTATATTAGCATAAGGTAAACATGAATCAAGCATTAAATAAGTACTATTCCATCTAACAGGCATATCTAATGCAAAAGTTCTAGGAGACATATTTGATTTTATACAAGCTAAAGATTCCCTAATTCTATCAATATTTTTTTTAATTGTTTTCATACCACTTTTCACAATTAAATTAATAACATGACATGCACAACGTTGGTGAAAAAACTTCAAATTATTATATAAAAGATAATTATTTTGAAAAAAATTCTATAGCTTTACTATTAGAACTTGCATTATCTAAAGTTAAACTTATCACTTTATCAATAATATCATAATCTTCTAAAACTTCAATAATTTTATTATAGATTTCTAAACCACTATGATCCACATCCATTAATCTAAATCCTAATAAAGATTTATTTAATTTAAATTCATTATCAAAATAATGACTAGTCACACAAATATAATCTTGTTTAGCTCTACCACTCCAAATATCAACAGTTAAAGCCACACTAATATGACAAGTATGAAATTTATTTTTTAATTCTAATTTCATTTTTTTAAACAATTTTATTAAATCATTTCTAGTTGCAGTTTTAGAATAACTTTTAAATCCTGGAAAAAATGAATTTTGAACAAATCTTTCAAAATATTTATCTTCTGCCATATTAATAGGTTGATCAGATGCAGCAATATATAAAGCTAATTGTTCCCTATATACATCAGAACTATAACGCCAAGTAGTACCCATATTAGTTATTTGAGTTTGATTGCTTTCTCTATTTCCATGTTGATTAATATGTTTATTAGCATGCCTTTTTAAAGTACTAGTACCATTACGAATCACTTTATAAACATTTGCACAATATTTGCATCTTGCTTTCTTGACTTGAACGCCATTTTCTGTCTCGTAAAACTTGTCGAAATGCGCCCAAACGTCGATGTGTATTCTTTTCGCTTTGACGGCATAGCTTGATGATCCCGCCTCGCTTGAGATGAAGTTGGACGGGGAGGGCGACGATTACGAGGGCGACTTCTAGAACCACCGGCGCCATTGTTGGAATCGACGCCATATTTTGAGGTGTATCGGATTGGATTGGGGACAATGGGACTATTTGAATCTCCTGCATTCATAGTAAAATCAGCGGGACTAGGACTAGGATAATAGTTTTCTTCCTCATTGAAATTGATGGGAGAGAAATATCTATCCATTGTAGACTTGTAGTTGAAAAAAAAAATGATGTAGAAGAAATAAAAATTAAAGAAAGAGATTTGGAATATGGAAATTGGAAATATGAATGGAAAATTGCAAAACCTAATAAAAATTAAAATAAGAGCAAATTGATAACAAAAATATTAAGAGAATAAATGAATAATTGAGACTTGAGAGTTGAGAGAATAGAGAATATGAGAAAATGAGAGAATTTGAGTTGTGAGAAAAATATGAGAGTTTAGATCCAATTTATAGAAAAAAATAGGGAAAGAAAATGACGAAAAAGACCCCTCCAACGGCTATAAAACGGCTAGATTTCAAGGGTAAAAGTGTAATTGAAAAAAATAAAAAATATTAATAAAATTTTTTTTTTTTGGGGCCAACCCGCCAGAAACCCGGGTTACCTTAGTGTAACCCGGCCCGCCCTGGGTGATCGGAGGGTTGGGCTCAACCCGACCCGCCATGAAGGCGGGCCGGTTTGAGCCCTCTTTTTTACGGGCCGGGTTAGGGTTGGCCCGCCTAACCCGGCCCATATTTTCCACCTCTAGTTGTTTGTGATGTTCCTAAATGGATGGCATAAATACCCCGCAGAAAGAAAACGTTAAAACAAAGAAATCAATGTAATTCT
>CM047908.1:36519288-36539410 GCA_026229545.1 Pistacia atlantica
CCTGATATGATCTTTATCGGAAGGTTGTGATAGATGGTTAATAAAAAATATCAAAAATAAGAAAATAAGAGTTACAAATCTGAGCCAAACTCTTGCTCCTACTAATAATTCAACATTAAATTTTAAGTTAATTTTCTTTTTCTCTTCAATGATAATAATCTCCATTTTGTAGGAGATAGTTCTTTATTCCTTGCTCCTATTTTGGAAATTTGTTAATATAAAATATATTGTGAGGCAAGCGCTTAGCCTCCAGTCAGTATCAATTTGACTAATGGCGCCACCAGTATTGAAAAACCCTTCTTCAGTCATTATATATCGTTAATGGGATCATGACTTTGTGGAATTTTGGTTTTGATACTTGACTTCTTTAGAAAAACGTCTTTCAAGGGAGAACTTTATAAACCCAACAATCTTGCAACTATGGCCCATGAAAGACTAAACGAAATGGGAGTTGACTTGAGCAGATACCAGAGGGAAATAATCATCTTGTAGTTTATTTATAAGGCTGATTTTCCGATACTTGAACATGTGACTAAGACCACACTAGAACAAAACAACATTCTAATTTCATGGAGAAACTCCCTTCTCTTTGCGTTTTCTTGGCTCTCTTAGTTCATTGTTTGACACTTTCCTTTGTTGATGCAGGAGTCACTAAAATTTCCACAGACAAACAAGCTCTTCTTGCCCTGAAAGCTCGTATAAGCCATGATCCGAGCAAGTTATTGGGCAGTAATTGGTCCACAAGTAGCTCTGTTTGTGAATGGATTGGCATCAGGTGTGGTTTCCGTCACCATAGAGTCACAGCTTTGAATATTTCTCACTTGGGTCTTACAGGCACCCTTCCTCCTCAACTCGGAAATCTATCTTTTCTTGCTACGATAGACATCAAAAACAACAACTTTTATGGCTCTCTTCCTGAAGAGTTGGCTCAGTTACGTCGGCTGAAATACCTTAGTTTTAGTTATAATAGATTATCCGGTGAACTCCCAGCAAGCATTTTTGATAATCTTACCGATTTGCAGTCGGTTTATCTAGATGAAAACATGTTCCAGGGCAGAATCCCATCCACTTTATCAAAATGCCAAATTTTGCAGTATTTATACTTATCATTCAATTATTTCACAGGAGCGATTCCGAAAGAAATTGGAAACTTGACTCAGCTTAAGTGGGTATATCTTGGCAGCAATAAACTCCAAGGTATTATGCAACCTTGTTTATAACTGTTCTTACAAATTTACTTTTCACAAATTTTCTGAACAAAGCGATTGCTTTTATATAAATATTGATTTTGTAGGAGAAATTTCGAAAGAGCTTGGCAATCTTGCAGAAGTAGAGAGATTATCACTCGGAAATAATTCCTTGATAGGAACTATTCCTTCACTTCTCTTCAACCTATCTTCTTTAATTTACATGGACTTGTCGAATAATAGCTTGATCGGTAGCCTTCCAGACAACATGTGTCAATATCTTCCTAATCTTGAAGGTTTTTACGTGGGTCATAATCAGCTCACTGGTCCAATTCCAAACAGTTTGGGGCAATGTACAATGCTTCGTTTTGTTTCGTTGGAGATGAACAAATTCACAGAACATATTCCAAGAGAAATTGGGAACTTGACATTAATCAATTATCTATATCTTGGCTCGAACAAATTGAAAGGTACATGACCAACCTCTCTCAAAATTTTATGTTATTAATTATGAAAGAATTATCTATTTGTTGTCATTAGTTCGCTAATTGGGCGCTCATATTTTTAGGTGGGATACCATATGAAATTGGTAATCTTCGTAATCTGGAGATTTTGCAACTTGAATTTAACAGCCTAGTTGGCCCTGTCCCTGCAACTGTCTTCAACATCTCAACAATGACAATACTTTCAGTTTTGGGAAATGAACTCACGGGAATTCTTCCATCAACTGCAGAGCTTCCAAATCTTGAGATGCTTTACTTGGCGCATAATAATTTCAGCGGGCCATTTCCCAGTTTCATCACCAATGCTTCCAAGCTCTCTGTTCTAAATTTGGGACTGAACTCATTCTCAGGCATCATTCCCAGTGCAATTGGTAATTTAAGATATCTTGAGTGGCTTGTCTTATATTATAATTATTTCACATCTTCTACTCAAGATCTGAGCTTTCTTTCATCTCTGACAAATTGCACGAATATGAAACATCTAGAATTAACAGGAAATCCATTGAATAGCATCCTTCCAAGTTCCATAGGAAATCTTTCTCTTTCTTTGGAAAGTTTATACATGAATGAATGCAACATTAGTGGCAACATTCCCAAAGAAATCAACAACTTAAACAACTTGATAGATTTACACTTGGAAGACAATGAATTGATTGGATCAGTTCCTGTTATGATCAATGCATTGCACAAACTCCAAGGTTTGTATCTTCAAAATAATAAATTAGAAGGATCCATCCCTGATAATCTTTGTCATTTGAACTCACTGGTTGAGTTGCAATTGGATGGTAACAAGCTTTCCGGTTCAATACCTCCATGCTTGGGTAATCTCACTACACTGAGAAGACTATCATTAGGCTTCAACATGTTAACTTCTGTTATACCTTCAACTTTGGGGAAGCTTAAGGATATCTTGTACCTTAATTTGTCATCAAATTCCCTAAATGCTTCTCTTCCCTCAGACATTGGAAATCTAAAGGTTGCGATAAATATAGATTTATCAAGGAATCTTTTGTTAGGTGATATTCCGCCTACTATTGGAAGCCTAAGAAATCTACAATATCTTTCCTTGGGATATAATAAATTACAAGGCTCTGTTCCCGAATCATTTGGTTACTTGATAAGCTTAGAATTCTTGGATTTGTCTAGTAACAATCTCTCAGGAGTTATCCCAAAGTCTTTGGAGGCCCTCTTGTACCTCAAATATCTAAACTTGTCTTTCAACCAATTAAGAGGAGAAATTCCTACAAGAGGATGTTTTGCAAACTTCTCAGCTGAATCATTTATGGGGAATCTTGCATTGTGTGGTTCCCCCCAACTAAAAGTTCCACCATGCAAAAGGAGCACCCATCAAAAAACAAAAGTTCTCCTAATTGTCTTGCCACTAAGCACTGTGCTCACATTAGTTGTCCTAGTTCTTTTATTTGTATTGTTGAAATGCCGAAAAAAGGGCACAAAGTTACCTAGTATTGTCAACACGTCACCAGGAAAGTCATGGAGAAGAATTTCTTACCATGAACTTGTGAGAGCAACAGATAGATTCAGTGAGAACAACTTACTTGGCAAGGGGAGTTTCGGTTCAGTTTACAAAGGAAGATTAGATGATGGGATGGAGCTTGCAGTAAAAGTATTCCACCTGGATTTTGAAGAAGCTGTAACGAGTTTTGAAGCTGAATGTGAAGTAATGAGTAGCATTCGTCACCGAAACCTTGTCAAAATCATCAGTTGCTGTTCAAATGATGATTTTAAAGCATTGGTATTGGAGTACATGCCCAATGGGAGCCTGGAGCAGTGTTTGTATTCTGACAACAATGTTCTGGATATTTCACATAGGCTGAACATAATGATTGATGTTGCATCAGCTTTGGAATATCTCCATTTTGGTTATTTAACCCCGGTTGTTCATTGCGACTTAAAGCCAAGCAACGTCTTACTAGATGAGAATATGGTTGTACATTTGACCGATTTTGGCATTTCAAAGCTCTTAGGTGAAGAAAAGTCTATGACACAAACACAGACCCTTGCCACTATTGGCTATATGGCTCCAGGTAATTCATTATCTAATATTCAATATTGTTGTTGTAGCCTGTATATATGCATAATACCTCATTGATTTTTCATTTTCTTGCAAACAATATTATAATTTATCTTACAACAGAAGTGTCAATCATGATGAACAGAGTATGGAAGAGAAGGAAGAGTATCTAAAAATGGAGATGTGTACAGTTTTGGTATAATGGTAATGGAAACATTTACAGGGAAAAAGCCAAATGATGAAATATTTACAGAAGAAATGAGCTTAAGGAGCTGGGTTGGTGACTCTTTATGTGAAACAGTAATGAAAGTAGTGGACACCAATTTGCTAAGGGATGATGAACAATTCTCTAAAAAGGAGGAATGTGTTTCATCTATCTTGAGTTTGGCTATGGAGTGTACAAGAGAATCACCTGAGGAAAGGATCAACATTAAAGAAGCAGTAAGCAGACTCTTGAAAATTAGAGTTAAATTTCTTGCCAATGAGGCAATGGCTAGACGTAGAAGGCAGCCGAATTAAGATTAATTTGCAATGTGATATGAACACAGCCTTTTTCCATAACTGTAAACTTTCAACTTCAAATTTTTTTCATGGGAGATAGTTCTTTGTAAGTTTCTTTGTTTTCCACTGCTTTGGCCAAATACCAAAGGAGAAATCTGAATAATGTTACAGTATTTCAATATTAGACCATATATACACTTAATGTCACACATTTTAAATAATCCAAAAACCATTTTGAAAAACAAATATCCGTAGGGAAAACCTATCATTTATATTATAACAAACAAAGAACACTTCCAAAAGGAAAAAAGTTTTGGAACTTAGTTTGTAGGGAAGAGATTGTTGTTATTTATATATATGGATAGAGTCAATAGTCTCTCTTCAAAAAACATACAAAAGGTTATATGTGCAAAGACGAAAACCAAGGTTTCGAGGTCAGATCACAAGTTGGAATATACAAGGGTTAATTAGGTAGTAAGTAGATAAAACAAAGAAAGCAAAGAAGAAGAACTTCCATGTATTATCCAATTCATGCTTCATGTATTAAGTTTTTGGCGATGACGGTCCTCTGGAGCAAGAACTCGTTCATGGGGTCGTCTTATGAATCCATATATGCGCGCACAACATCTTCTATTGGCGCGCGACATATCGGACACTTTCTACTACTCCACTGCAACTCGTAGGCGCATTTCAGACAGGTGCACATATGCCCGCATCTGTTCAACATTATAAATTTTTATCTTCGAAAAAACGAAGGGTTACTCATTGTATGATACTGATACAGTTAATTAGCATGGTTAAAGGGTGTTATTTATATAATCTGGTATCATAAATTTATCGAAATGGAGATCGGAATTCGATGAAGGACGTACCTATAAAGAAGTGAGTCGACCTGCATTTCATAGCAAATACAACAACAGCGTTTCTTTGGCGCCCCATCAGGTTGATTGTTTCCCATTCCTCGTACTGTAATAATTTCATAATCCATTTATTAAGAGCCGCCATTTATAGAATGAGAAATAGAGAAATTGATAAGAACATCACCTGAATGATCTTCCTGTGGATTGGAATGTTGCAATTTCACTTGCATGTTCATGCAACCGTTTATAGATTTTCTCAGCTCACGCATCTCTCGGCGGAGTTGTTCCAGTTGTCCTCTTAAACCATATATAAGTTCCATTTCCTGTAAGTAACAAGAATTTAAGTTTTGACTTTCAGAATTGAGCAGACGTTCATAGGAGAGAATTATGAGTGAAGTAAAACTCACAAATGAAAGATGATTTGTCGAGGAAGACGACAGCTGACCATCAAGATAGTAAGCTTGAGATGGTAAAGGTCGGCGAGTTGAATGGGATTCAGTCTGATCCGATTCGTCAACAACTTCTTGACCTTGATAACTCCATGATGGAGTTGCTGAGGGAGAAGTAATTTGCATTGTTTGTGAGGATTGATCAAAATAATCACTTGTTTCATGCTCCTCATTACTTATTGGACTTTCTTCTTCTTCTTCTTCTTCTTCTTCTTCATCTTCTTCTTCTTCTTCCTCCTCCTCCTCCTCCTCCTCCTCCTCTTCTTGCTCTTCTTCATTTACTTGTTCTGCCTCATTCCCTTCTTCTTCTTCTACTTGTTCTTCTTCTTGAGAAACTGCTGAATGCATGTTCCTCTGTAAGTGATCCAACAACAATTCGCTTATTCGCTCGCGACTCAACTCTTCATGTTCTTCTTCTTCATAAGCCTCTAGCTCGATCTGTCTTTCGACACGAGTACTCATCAATTGATCCATTGTTTCTCGGAAGTCACTGGAAAGATAACTTGATACCCTCCTTCTGCATACATAAATTGGAAACTTTCAAGTTGTGGCAACCATAGAATTGATAAAATTTCCATTCAAGTTACATTCATTATACCTTTCAAGGAGTTGGCGTATCTCATTATTTTCTGATCTGCTACTTAGCATCTCTTGGTACCATTCTTTCCTGCGATCTTCCCAATAACTTCGAGGGCGTGATATTTCACTTATCCAATCAGAATTGGTATCTATAAATTGGCCCTGCTCATAGGTCTCTTCTTCTTCCACTTCTTCTTCTACTAGCTCATTGCCATCCCAATGGTTCGAGGATTCTGCTCTTTCGGCAGTTTCTTGCGAGTCAAGGCACCTGTCATCGACCTCTTGATGATCTGCAATCTCATTCTCATCCCGAACATTCAATGATGTTATCCTTTCTGAATTTTCTTGTGAGTTAAGATGAACATCCTCCCGGCTAGAAGCCTCTTGATTGTCAGCTATTTCACGTCCATTCTGACCATTCAAGGAGTGAAAATGAATAGGCTGCCAGCGAGTAGCCTCTTGACCTTCAGCTATTTCACTTCTATTCTGACCATTCAAGGCTTTTGTTAGTTCACCAGTCTCCACATTTTTTCTTGGACTGGACTCTTTCTGCTGATCCTGATGGCTTGTTTGCGGTTCCGAGTGCTCAATTTCGCCCGTACTTTGTTTCCCAACGGTGGCAGCTTCCTGATTCTGACTGTTTTCACCTAGCCGATTGGCCAGAGAAGAATTGTTCATATTTTCCATGTTGCCTGCCATCTCTGATTGAGAGCTTTTTGAATTACTTGCATCACTTGGGGATGTGACTCTATTCTCAACACCTGAGTTAAATTTCTTCCTGCATTTGATTCAAATTTCATTGACATGAAATTTGAAAATTAAGCCACAATCTAAAGCTTCAAAATAATAAAGAGAAGTGATTGATTCTATCATTATAAATCATTAAAACTAAAGCTTTTACGAACATTTGAATTCCAAAGTAGCTATCTAATAAAGGCCCTTTGAAGAACAAAAATGGCAAGGGATTAATTATGTACCTGAGATGCATTATTGAAGACCCTTGCGATAACCGGTTCACTGGAGGTTCAGCTGATTTCGGACGCTGTTGATCCTGAATTGCCAGGCCCCGTTGCAGAAATCTAATCCGAAGCATCGACTGCACATTAATCAATCCATAGAATATCAGTCACTGTGTATCAAAAAGGTAAGAATTATAAGGAGTATATAACAAGCAATTGCTGATGAAAAGAATGAAGTATTACTTGAATGCGTCCACGATGTGTAAATTTTGAGACTGCATGACGTTCCACCAGTGAATCAAGCTCCCGAAGCCTGTCGCGCTCTATCTGCAAAAGCAAATCATTAAAAGCCTGTCGCCCTCTAATTTTTGGCGAGTTCACCGCCATTGAAAGGCATTTTTTCTCCCTTTGCTCTGCCTGATCCGGCATAGGAGTATTTCTTCGCTCTTTGGATGACGATTCGCTTGCATTCAAAACCATTTCGCCATCATTTTCATCCGTACCACTCGTCAACTTCTTGATAATATCAGCAACTCGAAGCCTTTCCCTCTCTCCAGCATCCGAAGCCGTTCCAGCAGGCGGTTCACTCACCGCTGTTCTATCAGATTGCTGCTCCCAATCAGTTGAAGAATCACCAGTTTCAGATTCATCAACACCAGAAGATGCATTCTCCACATTACTCTCAACATTATTCTCAACATTTTCAGGATTTTCACCATTTTCACTGTTGCAAAGTCCTGAACTTGCTCTACTAGGGTTTGATTCCCAGCTGTGGTTTATTTTCATACTGTTGGATCGATTAAGCCTCGCCTCCCACATCTGGACAAGCGAAGAAGCACCAGGTTTTCCAATACTTGGAGACTTCTGAACCAAAGAAGGATCTCCAGGATTTCCAATATTTGGAGACTTCTCTGAGCTTTCTCCATTAAAAATTGGTGTTCCTGATGAACCCAAAAGCTCTGCCTCTTGACTCTGTTTCTCAATATTTGACACCATATCTCGAGCCTGTTTCGCAGCCCACTGATCATGAATCCGCCACTGCCTGGAGGAATAATTTATGTTAGAATCATCATTACTCCTCTTATGCCTGTTACTCCTGCTATAATTACTACTCAGAAACCGTAAATTTCGATGGTGGTGATGGTTCTGATTACCATTCCCCTGGTCATTAGCACCACAGGAATCAATTTTACCCAGTGGATTCTGGGAATTTTCATCAGCGGAGACGCTAATACAATTCTGAAAATGATCCCGGACCAGCTCTTTAAGATTCTTCTTAAACGCGGCGGCTCTGTCATTGCTATCTCTGCATCTATCTCCCCTGCTATTATGGTCTCTCAAAACACAATCAAGCGGCGAAGACGAAGTGAATTCAACTTGAGAAGAAGCCATTAAAAAAAGAGTGATTTGCAAACAAATTTCGAAAACTCTACCATTTAACTAAATATCAAAATTAAAAAAAAAAACACTCGACAAAAGCAAGAACAACCCATGTTCGAATAAACAAACCGGGTGGGGAGAGGGAAAACAAACCCAACCTCACAAAGGAAAATAACAATCACTCAAACCAATCTCTTTTTCTACGATCGAAACCCGTTGAGTTTTTGCAAAATAAATTCTCAACCACAACTAAAACTCGGACCCCATTTGCACTGTCATTTGCTAAACATAGGCAGCTAATTTTTCCTCCCAAAATAGGCGCAAACTTAGCTTAAAAAAGGGCCAAAAACGGAAACAGAACGGAAGAAAAGATTGATAAAGAGAAAGAGGAAAAGGGTTGATGGAGCGAAAGGGGGAGAGTGTGGGCGGATGGGTTTGAGAGACGTTAAGATTGAACCGTTGAGAATGTAGGGTCCATGATGAAGAAGAGGAAGAGAAAAGTGAGAGAGATGACAGAGAAGAAGAGCGTCGTCGCAGGGTGTGGATACTAAATATGAAGAGCTCTTTTTAATGCTTTTGACTTTGACTGTTTTTCAGGATGTTAATTTAGTTATACACATACTGTATGGCTTGATTCTAGCTTTATTGATTGTTATTATTATATTAATAGTGTAAAATAATAACAAACATATTTTTAGGATAAAGTATATGGTAACACAATGGTCTTTTTGGCCAAATACGAAAGGCTTGAGGCCAAGGGTTTGCTCACCATGTGGTCTCAGGTTCGAATCACAAGAACAATTACTAATATTATTACTATAGACAGTAGGGTTTGTCCTGTTTCAGAAGTCTTATTTAGAGTTAAGGGACTAATTGAGGCACGCGTAAATTGGCCTGAACGCTTCCGTAATTAAAAAAAAACATAATGGTCTTTTTGAAGTGATCACCTACATCTATATAAACAAACTAATTATACAAATTATTTCTTAGAAACTAATGTGACAATCACCCAATCACATTAAAATACGTCGGTTTGTATATATAGTATTATTCTTAAAGTGTTGAATATCAGACATACAAACAAATCTTACAAATATTTTTATACAAACTGATACGACAGAAAATGAATAGAATAATGAATACAAAAAGTTAAAAAGTTAAACTCATCATATTCTAGTATTATTACATAATTATAACATCAAAATAATGACAATTGATTTTTTTTTTTCCCCAATAATGGTATAGTAGTTAGATGAAATGAACAAAAGTATTTTTTTTTTTTTAAAGCAATAGAAGCATTTTCAATGCTTCATAAATTAGTACTTGATAAGTGCCTCCTTCTTATATTGTTTAATTAAAATAATAAAAAATATTTTTAATTATAAAAGTACTTATAAATATTATATCTAAAGAAACATAAAGTACTTCTATAAAAATAAAAAAATAAAAAAAATAAAAAACCACTTATTTCTTCATCTTAATAATAAATCATAAAGTGTTGTAATTGTTTTACAAAAAAAAAAAAATTAATGCAAGAGAAAATGATATAGTAAGTTGTGTCAAAGTAGAAATGGATTCTTCTAATTTAGTCATCAATTTGGGGAAAAATTTGGCGCAATTAAAGGATATGGATGGGAGTGTTGATTTTGAAAGATAAGAATATTTTCATGTGATGCTACCAAATAATTCAAGGTGTTTTGGCCAAAGAAATAGCTGTTTCCAAATTTGGCTTGATTATGCCGATGTTGAATACAGCCAAACTTTGGTAACACTGAAAACGAAAATGGAAACTTCTTAAAGCATTTTTGCTGTCATTTTGTATCATTTAATGCACAAATGCCATTATAATTACTGTTTGACACTGTAATTTGCACGAGATGTACATAGAATCCGTGGTGAAATCTACGTAGCTGTTTGTAACTCATAATTTCGATGCTGGATCAATAGATGAATAAGAAATTAGACAATAACAAAAATAAAAGATTTTTAAAGTAATTCAAATGTTAGATACAAATCATACATTTACTGTTCTTGTATTACTTTTTGTGTTTTCTCCGTACACAGATACGGCTTACAAAGTATTAATCAAAATTATATCTTTAATTTGAGTAAAAAATATACTTATATACTGTTACAATGATACACTTTGTAAATAAAATTAACTTAAAAAGAATGATAAATGACGTAAATCTATGCTTCAAAGATTGACTGCACAACACTTGCCATTTATCTTTATTGCTCCATGGATGTAGTCATGCTATTTATATAAACTATATATATGAAATTTTATATATAAACACTAATTTAATATAATTCTTTTGTTGCCCGATCATTCATCTAATTTATTAAATACTTGTTTATTTATTTTATGTCAGGTCATTTTATATATAGTATTATATTATGTTTCGAATTATTCACACAAACTCATTAGAATTATTATAAGAAGTAAATTTATTAAAAGTTACCTAACGTCGATTTCAAAGATAGAATCATGGAAAGGTCCATATGGTTCCAAAATTTATCAAAAATGTAGTCTTAGAGATGGTTTCATTATGTCATCTGACAAATACTGAGCATTATACACAATATTTTAAGTTTTTATGGAAGAATTTTTAAACAAATAATCTTGCGAAATAAAACTCAGATCGGAGTCTTTTGGGCCTACTGCAAGGCCCGGTTCTGGTCTGGGTAATACCCCAGCCCATAATTCCTAATTTGGGCCTTGAGCCGGCCCGGATATATCTCCTATTGGTCGGGTCGTTTTGCCCGAGAGTTGATTTGATGATAAACATTAAACAGGACTCGCTGCTAGAATCAGTCTCTCTCTCAAGAAGGGTAAGTAAAAACAAAAACAAAGAAAGCAAAAATGGCGTGGAGTGCGACGATGATCGGAGCACTACTGGGATTGGGGACCCAGATGTACTCTAATGCACTTCGTAAACTGCCTTATATGAGGCGTATGTTACTCGTTGAATCTGTCTCTTTCAACAAACCCTAGTTTTAATTGTATGTATGTTTGTTTCATTTAACTAATTGATTGATTGAGGTTTTCTTTTTTTTTTTTTTTTGGTTATTTGTAGATCCTTGGGAACATGTGTTGGGTATGGGATTGGGAGCTGTGTTTGTGAACCAGTTGGTGAAATGGGATGCTCAGCTTCAGCAAGACCTCGATAAGATGCTTGAAAAGGCCAAAGCTGCCAATGAGCGGCGTTACTTCGGTATTTTTTTTTTTTTTTCCCCTCTTTCTTCTGGGTGTTTGAATTTCAATTTGGTGTTTTAGAATCATGAAACTTTTGAATGGTCATGTGAGGAATTTTAGTGTATAGTCTGAAACTGTGGTTAAACATGATTCTTTTTTATGTTTGATTAATAATAATGCAATTCAAATGTTCATATTTTTTATTTGGATGGTGATTGAGTCTTTGTATTTGAAATGTTCAGGGGAAATTTTTTAATATTAGTTACTTTGGTAAATGAGTTATTTCTTTCTTTTGGGTGTTTAAAGTTGACTCGGGTTTATTAGAATTTTGAAATATTTGAATGTCTATGTGATTATTTTCATTGTATGGCTTGAGAATGTGGTCAACAATGTTTGTTTTAGTGTTAGATTGAGGTTTTGATAGTGTATGGAGTGTTATTGTATTGAAATGATTGTGAAACTGGGATCCATAATATTCAGAGTATTCTCACAAGGTTTCCTACAAGATCTGTTACTTTGGTAAACGAACAGAATTTTGAAGTTCTTTTTGATATTATAGAATCTTCGAAATTTTGAATGCCCTTGTGAGAATTTTTGGTATATGTTTTAAAATTGAGATTAGAAATGCTTGGATTTTATGTTTGATTTCTACTGATGCAATTGATGTGGTGAAACTGTCCTGTGGATTGTGAAATTCGGAGTCTTTACATTGGAAGTAATACGGGCATTTCTAGCAATAAGTATGTTTATACTGTGTATTACTCAAGGAATAAGTTGTTTTGGATTTGGTGTACTGGGGTACATACTATTAGTAGCTTTCTTATGTTTGGTTTGCTCCTGTACAGAAATTAGTTGCTGGTGGAAATTATGAAGAGTGATTGCCTTGGTGTTAATTAACATTTTATGTACCAGCATGTTGATGAATCATATAACACTATGTGTTTGATTCATTTTTCACAACTGTATTTTGGGCTCAATGTTTGCATTGTTTGGACGGTCATAGTTAAATGAGGTACTAGAAAGGTGATATAAGAATTCTGGGAATAATTGTGGGGTTTGCAACTAGGATGTATGAACCTGACCAAAATCTAGCCTGACTTGAGCTTTCAGTGAACTGGCGTGTGAGTTTAAGTTAGATTAGAATTGAACTATTGTGATCTGGCCACAACTTGTATTAGGCTTCTACAAAGGCCTTTGCAGCCTGAGACCATCCTTTGCCATTGGTACTATAGAGTTGATATATATAAGAGAAAGCTATCAGAATTACTTGAAATAATAATGGAATTTAATTACTAACCAAGATGACCATAGCCTATGATGATTGTAGAAATAACAAGTTTTCTTTCTCTTTGTACCATAAATCCTCTCTATATTTCTTTGGACCTTTCTGTGTGTATTTGGCCCTTTTACCTCTTCATCTAACATGATGCTCGTCCTTCAACTTGCATTACTGAACAAATTGAATTAAGGATATCAAAATTGCTCCCTAGAAAAGTGAGGATTGTCCATTATAGTGGAATACTTGTAGCCACACAAGTATCATGCTGTTTGCCGTGGCATTCCTAAATGATTGGATTTTTTCTGGAAGATCCTAACTAGTCCAATTGAAGAATGGGACCACTTTGTGGTCCAAGTTACCAGCCTGACTGGCAGTTTGAACCTAGTCTCAGTATTATGCTTGCATGTATTCTCGAGCCACCTATTTGCTCATATATGTGCGCACATTCTCATGTTTAGCTTATCACAAACATCATAATATTGGTGTTTTAAAGATTATATTATAACCGTTATTTTCATAGTTCTTTGGTTCATTTCATGGCTTTATTTAAAAAATATGAGCAAGTTCCTTTCATTGCCATCAAAGCATCGAATATTTTTCAAATTCAGTTGCAAAAGCATTCATTATTATGCTGCTTCATTGCTTTTTCTAAATTCTTCCTTTTCGTGTGAGCTGACTCATATTATATACTGAATTCTGTTACTGATTACCTAGCATAACTTTGATGGCTTACTTCTTTTTTCATTTGCTTGCCTTTTAATTTGATTTGCAGATGAAGATGACGAATAGTTTTCTTGAACACGTGGATTGTGGCATCTTTAGAAAAGATTTCCGTATTGCTGAACATGTGACCAAAGTGTTAATTCATGGCTTGTTACACACTTGTTTGCATATTTTCTCTGTTTCGTTGTAAGGCTGTTGAAATTTTTAGCTTCTGCAAGTCTTATGTGCTACTTCTGGTGTCAACAGACTGATGTACCTTCCCTAATAATTGAGGCTATGGCGAAATTTTCTCATCTGTAATTTTTCATTGAATATGAATATATTAAGGTCTTTAAAACTCTGTAGCAGTGCATCTGGATGTTTATCAAAGATACACAAGATGGTTTCTTAAAATGTTTAGGTATGTGTAAACGGAAGAAATGCAGATTTTAGGAAAAAATTAGGAGCTCTTGATAATACCTTTGTCATTTAGCAAGCAATTCCAATTTACATTTTATATCCTGAAGACGTCTAATGTTACATTTGGGCTAAGATATGCTTTGTAAGCATCAGAACATCATCGTTGCAACGAAGGTACTACTCCAAAAATCTACTAAATTAAAGATCGCTCTAATTTTTTTTTTTCTTTTCACTCTCCTTATTTGACATCAAACCTTGACATTCATCAATCAAACTCCATTAGCAATGTAAAAGAATCTATGTCATCTTGCCGAAGTCCACCATCTTATTGTCAAATACATGCACAAGGTTATCACACACTTGCCGGGATGATGGTCTCTCTTGTGGTGCAGTTTTTGTGCATTGCAGTGCTATTTCTAGCACCTGATACGCTGCACATTCTTCACCAGGTACAAGCGGCTTCATTTGAGCATCAAGCAGGTACTCGCGTTCAGAGCTTGACATCTCAAAATGCTTCTCCACCCATCTCACCATGTCCATTTCCTCCCCAAAGGTTGAATCAGTTGGCATTTTCCCGCTAACAAGCTCCATTAGCACAATTCCGAGACTGTAAACATCACTTTTCTCTGTCGCCTTTAGTGAATAAGCATACTCTGAAAACACAGCCAAAATATTCGTTAGGATTTATGACATGACAAACTCGAAAGTACTAGCAGTAGTTTAAGGTAAAGCTAAAACAGGTTCTTTACCTGGAGCAATGTAACCATAGGACCCAGCAAACCATAAATTTGATTCTGTGTTGGAGTCGTAGTTCTCAACAAGAGCTTTTGCCAGTCCAAAATCCCCCAGATGTGCCTCCATGTTTGAATCTAACAACACATTGCTAGATTTGATGTCCCTGTGAACAATCTTTGGTACACAATCATGATGAAGATACTCAACTCCCTGAGCCAATCCCACCGCTATCCTCAACCTCGCCTCCCAATCAAGGCTCTTCTTCTTCTTGGCGTTCTCCGGTTGTTTGTGCAGCCAATCCCACACACTTCCATTCTCCATGTACTCGTATATCAACAGATTTGAACCTGCTGCTTTGTTGCAGCAATAACCCATCAGTTTCACTAGATGCCGGTGCCTTATCCTCCCGAGTGTCTGAATTTCTCTTGTGAAGCTTTTGTTCAATAGAAGATCATCTTTACAGGCAATTCGTTTAACTGCTACCGTTTCTCCATTAGACAGTTCAGCTCTGTAGATTGTTCCAGACCCTCCTGAACCGATAATGAACTCATTGCTTAAATTGTTTGTGGCTTTCATGATGTCTTCCCATTTGAAGTCGCGCTTTGCAGCTTGGAAGAGTAGTCTTCGCTGTGCTTGTGAAAAACTGGAAGAGTAAGTGCAGTTCACTTCACTTCCCTTGCCAAAAATTTCGCTTGCGTTTCAAGAAAAGAGCAACTACAACTATCAGCAGAGCAATTGCAGCTAATGTTGAAATTACTGAGATCACTGCAACCAATGACTCACTTATGGTGGGCTGCTGGTTGTGCACACGGCTATTGCAGCGATCAAGAGGGCTACCACAAAGACGAAGATTTCCTGCAAATGCCGCAGCTGGCCAGTGGGAGAATTGTCTGCCCAATTTGCCTTGAAGATTGTTATAAGCCAGATTGAGTTTACCCAAACTAATCATCTCACCAACCTGTGGAGGGACCTCTCCATCTAATTGATTGTGAGAAAGATCCAGCGCTTCAAGCTTTGACAAAGTTGCAATAGAAGGCGGGATTTCACCAGTGAGGTTGTTGTGACTGAGGTCTAAAATGCTCTGAAGATTCTTAAGTTGTCCAAGCTCAGAAGAAATTTCACCATTGAAGCTGTTATTCGAGAGCCTAAGCTCATAAAGCTTGCTAAGTTTGCCTAAGGCAGGAGGAATTTGCCCAGAAAATAGATTGTCATTCAGGTTTAAAACATTAAGCGATTCCAGGTTACCAACCTCATCAGGCAGGCTCTCATTAAGCAAATTGCCATCAAGAGAAAGCACAAGCAGGTTCGAACAATTGAAAAGTTCCCTAGGAATAGACCCAACAAACTGATTCAAGGAAAGCTTCAGCTCACCCAACTGAGGCAAATTTCCAAGCCACGAAGGAATAGGCCCCGATAGATGATTATTATTGAGATCAATATGTGCCAATTTCTTGCACAGCAAAAGCTGTTCCGGTATAGGACCAGTGAGTGAATTGCCTGAGAGGTCTAACAACGACAATTCACGAATTTTCCCCAGAGTCCATGGGATTTTCCCACTAAATTTGTTGTTCCCCAATCTTAACCTATCAAGAGACGGTGAATTCCCCAACTCAGGAGGAATCTCATGATCAAATGCATTGTTTGTGACATCAAAAGATAGAAAAGAATGCGAGCTACACAACACAGCTATGCTACCATTCAATCTATTCCTGGAGAAATTTATCCTGGTCAAGTTTCTTAAATTGATCAGAGAATCAGGAAGATTACCTTCAAGTGAATTGTTGTAAAGCATGAGCTGATTCAGAGCCTGCAAACGCCCAAAAGTTTCAGGAACGCCACCAGTGAGACCATTGTCGGCCAAGTCCAGGGTTTGCAGTTGCTGACAGTTACCCAAACTGGCGGGAATTGGACCAAGAAGTTCATTTTCCCTCAAGTGAAGAAAATTCAGCTCTTTTAACCTCCCAAGAGTGCCTGGAATCTCCCCACTGAAACGGTTTCCGAAAAAATCAATCATTTGCAAGCTTGAACAATTGCCAATCTCTTCAGGAATCTCTCCAGATAACTGATTATCATATAGATACAAAACTTGCAGCTTTCCAAGCATCCCAATCTCTCCAGGCAGCTTCCCTTGCAAATTGTTATGAAACAGTATAAGTTCTTGCAGGTTGCTGAGATTCGCGACGAATGGAGAAATTGAACCCACCAAGCTATTGTTGTGGAGATATAGGTAATTCAATTCAACCAACTGAAAAATCTCAATTGGGATTGATCCATTGAGAGTATTGTTGGACAAATCCAGAAGTTTTAGCGATTGACACCGGCTCAATTCCACAGGAATTTCACCAGAAAGTTGAATTTCTGACAACGCCAAGTTCTCCAAATTGGTATTGTTTGAACATAAACTTCTTGGAATCGTACCGGATATATTGTTATTTGATAAAACCAAATAAACGAGCTGACCCATTTGACCGAACTCTTCCGGAACGCCTCCAGTGAGCCTGTTAAACGATAAATCGAGATTATAAAGATTACCCAGATTGGCCAACGACTTCGGGATTGGACCTTCAAGCTGGTTACCCATGAAATTCAAGTAGGTGAGTAGACTCAGCTCACCGAGTTGGCTCGGTATCTCCCCGGAAAGACTGTTGTTACACAAGTTGAGAAGCTCGAGATTCTTGAGACGACCCAATTCAGCTGGGATTGAGCCGTTGAGATTGTTGTTAGCTGTCGCGAATCTAACCAGACTCGAACAGTTTCCCAACTCGGCAGGAATCGGCCCCTGGATTTGATTCTCCTGCAAGTTTAAATTCCCAAGCTGAGTCAGCTGACCGAGTTCTGGCGGGATCGATCCACTGAGACTGCATGACGCTAATGCAAGAGTTTCCAAATTGGCAAGACCACCAAAAGAGGAAGGAATGGGACCACTGAGCTCATTGTCACCGAGTCTCAATACTCGGAGGTTCGTGAGCGAGCCGAGTTGAGTCGGAATTGTTCCACTGAGGTGGTTGGAGAAAAGAAGCAAAGATTCCAACGATGAAAGGTTTGCAAGAGCAGTTGGAATGGGACCCGTAAGGCTGTTGGAAGAAAGATCAAGGTGGAGCAGGTTTTGCAAACGACCGAGCGAGGGAGAAACGGAACCACCGAGTGACAAGCCAGAAAGGTTTAGACTCACAACATGAATCGAGCCGTCAACCGAGTTGATCAGCCCGCAGGTTACGCCACTCCATGTACAGAAATTTCGGTTGCTTTCATTCCAATCCTGTAGAACATTTCCATCCTCTGAAAACGCTTTCTTTATCTCCACAAGAACTGAAAACTCTGAACCCTGGACATTCCCATGTAAAAAACACATAGAAACAACGATAAAAAGAGAAAAAATGAATTGTACTTTTAACGTCGCCATAGCCATAGCCATTTTTGCGAATGCAAGAAACTCTCAAAACTTTTGCATGGTGAGCATTAAAGAGGTTTGATGATAAACAGAAAAAGTCCTCAAGTGAAACCAACGTATTAAACGTATATTGTATCAGTAACAGCGTCCATATCACGTTATTTATATGTCTGGTTGAGGATTTGATTGAGTTAGGAAGTAGGTACTTGCAGGTCGATTTAAGACGTCTTGAAAAGGATGAAGAAGAGAAGAGATAAGAGAGTGATGAATGAGAAAACGGCTTTGTCAGGTTTGAAGATGAAGAAAAGCCATAAATGACCGCCCAAGCTGCAGCTGCAACTGTGCTATTGAACACAGTGTTCTTAAATGAAGGATGCGAGTGGGGATTAAAGAGAGTTGGTGGATTGAGAAGGTCAAACTGGGTCAGACCAGAAAATAAATATAAGGTCAAACTTCAATGTGAATCTGTGAACCAATACAAAAAGAAATTCTGAAACCACAACATTGTCATAGAAATATGTGTAAACAACGCAGGGATAAACTTCATTTATCTCCAAGCTCAGGTTTTGTACTTTGGGAAGTAAAAAAATATATAATATAAGGTCTCTGATATTTGATAGCTTTAATAATTTTATGATGTCTGCAAGCTTATGCATATCAATGCCGTATTATTATTTTTTTTTTTTATAATCATACTGTTTATCAAATTAATTTTATTATATTTATTTGACATCCATAAACTCTTATAGGTAAACATTTGTATGAAATACTAAAACATTTTTTCATAGAAAATGATATGAGATTGCTCTTCCATCGATATCGTTATTCACCGTCATTTGACTTTTATGTTAATTCATCAATTCATATTGTGTTACATCATTTTGTACGAGATTTTTTTTGCATTCATATTGTAATTTGATGGCAATACAAAGAAAATTTACTTGGAATTTTCTACAAAAAGTTAAATAAAAAAGAGTGGGAAAGAAAGAGAGAGGGGATATGGGTTACATAGAGAAGATACAGTGGTTGGGGGGTTGATGGCTGTGGGTTTGCTTGAAATAGTGTGTTAGCTCAGTATGACTTAAACCTTATAAGAAAGTGAATGGTTGAATTTCTTTATATAAACATTTTTGTTATTCCTTTCTTTTAATTATTAATAAAATAAATGTACTTTTTTATTTCTTTTTTGAAGCTTTCTAAAGTCAATCAAGTCCCCACAAGCTATTGTCATTTCCCACGTACGTATGCAACAAACTTCCAAACCTCAAAACTTACTCCAGTACAATATAATTAATAATTTAATTAATTAATTAATGGCTTAAATATTACTCAATTAATTAATTAATTTATGCTATTGTTCTTAATTGTGTTGGTATTGGGTTGTGCATGTTTACCAAATCCCGATGTCTTTTTGTGGCTTTTCATTTTTGTTTAGTTATCCTGTTGCCTACTCCAAATTCCAGCAGGCCCATTTTCTTCTCTTTGAAATTAATTATGTAATTAATTCTGGTTGTCAATTTAGTTTTCTTATAGTCTTAGTTTCTTGCAGGCAATTAAATCACACCTACTTCAGGAAAATTAAACATACAAGACATTGTTACTTCATTTGTTCTAATAATTCTACTTAATTAATTACATTTTTTTATACTTTCTTGTATTCCAATCACTCTCATGGATACCTGTATGATTAAAAGTCATTATTTCCCATTTTTCAATTATTACATAGTCTGATGAGGACACCATGTTCAAACTAAGTTGATGGAACAAGTGCGAAAGGATTTTAGATCGTAACCAACCCCTGGGTGATCGAGTGGTTCAATAAGAACTCTTGGGTGTATTATTCAAGAGGTCCTGAGTTTGAATCTCTCTTCGATTACTAATAGGGGTGGCCACTGGAGCTCTTATCTAACCAATAGTTTGAAGGTTCCGAGAGATTAGTTGAGGTA
>CM047908.1:36539510-36574517 GCA_026229545.1 Pistacia atlantica
ATGAGATGAGTTTTGTCCAGCGTTAGGAAACGCGGGGGGGCGATTGTTGGCATTGGGTGAGGGACGCCAACATGTACTGTTGTTACCAGAGTGTGTTGATGGACGCCAATTATTGTTGGTGTTACCAGAGTTGAAAGAGGGGTGCCAACTTGTAGTGTTACGATTTGCAGGATTTGCTGAGGCTGGAAAATGAGAGGATTCAGATTTTGCACCTTGAAGAGATGCTTCAAAATTTAGAAGCTTTTCGTGGAGCTCATCAAACATGATCATGGTATCGCGGGCTTGAACTGCACGTATAAGCTCTTTATAGTCATCCCCAAGACTATCAAGAATTTTGTCTGTGAGGTCATCTTCATCCATTGGTGCCCCAAGAATAGCAAGTTCATCAGCCCGACACTTCACCAATTGAAGAAACTCTGCAACAGTTTGCCAGGATCAACGAAGCTTCTTCTGATGTTTTGGCTCTAGCAATGAACGGGACAATTGTGGGAGAAAGAGATCCAACTAAAGCATTAAGGATCAGTTGGTCTTGTCTAATCTAGGTATTGTGAGCAGGATTTGGTACATGTTAAGAAATATAGGGTTATTTTGTTTTATTGTTTATTAAGGGTAGAATAATCCTTTCAGTTTCCTTTGTTTAGTCTATATATAGTCTCTTTGTATTTAGGTTAAATCATTTTTTTGTATTCGATTACATTGTGCAGTATCAATGAAACCCAACCTCCCTTTTTTTCTTATTTCTTTGGATTGTTTAACAGTATAGTACCTCCCTTTTTTTCTTATTTCTTTGGATTGTTTAACAGTATAGTGGTGTTGTTTTGAGTGATAGTGGAGGGTGGACAAGGTTTGGACCCATCTATATATCCTGAGAGGTCATTGCCGGCAAAGACAGTTTGGAATTTGAAGCCAGCAAAGAGAGTGTGGGGGGTGGACAAGGTTTGGACCCATCTATATATCCTGAGAGGTCATAGCCGGCAAAGAGAGTGTGGAATTGAAGTCCGCAAAGAGATGTAATTGGTTGTGGTGAGTTTTGTTGATGCGTGATTCAAACACCAACTAACTGTCACGTGAGTAACGTTGATTGGTCAAGAGACACACGTGATTATTAAACGAAAAATGTGGAAAGAATACGATAAAAGCCTTTTAAAGTGGTTCGGATGCTAAGGTAGCAAGTCCTACGTCCTCTGATTTGTATTAGTAATGTGGGTCAGGTCGCAACAGCAGACTGACTTAAATGTGAAAAGTTAAATCAAAAAGTACAAGAGAGAGAGAGATTTTCAGTGTTGAAATGGTCGAATCCCCTTAATGAAGGGGTCTTCTTTATTTTATATCAAGCTGAAGGCGTGTAATCATCATTAAATCCATGGGTTGGTGTGATTGTCAGGACATAATCCGGCTTTAAGTCTCATTGCCCTCTTTCCCAGCTGATTTCACACGATTTATTGCAGGGAAATGGACACGTGGGAGCTCCATATCGTTTGGCAGGCGTGACGTGCGCGTATTGCTCTGACGGGAGCAGGTCACTCTTCATTACGTGACTTTCCACGTCAGCGCTTGTCTTCCCAGGCATAACAAGTTTATTAATCATCTCCTATTTTATTAATTATAAGGCTGATTTTCGGATACTTGTACATGTGACTAAGACCACACTAAAACAAAACAACATTCTAATTTCATGGAGAAACTCCCTTCTCTTTGCGTTTTCTTGGCTCTCTTAGTTCATTGTTTGACACTTTCCTTTGTTGATGCAGGAGTCACTAAAATTTCCACAGACAAACAAGCTCTTCTTTCCCCTGAAAATTTGTATAAGCCATGATCCGAGCAAGTTATTGGGCGTAATTGGTCCACAAGTAGCTCTGTTTGTGAATGGATTGGCATCAGGTGTGGTTTCCGTCACCATAGAGTCACAGCTTTGAATATCTCTCACTTGGGTCTTACAGGCACCCTTCCTCCTCAACTCGAAAATCTATCTTTTCTTGCTACGATAGACATCAAAAACAACAGCTTTTATGGCTCTCTTCCTGAAGAGTTATTGGCTCAGTTACGTCGACTGAAATACCTTAGTTTTAGTTATAATATATTATCCGTCGAACTCCCTCCAAGCATTTTTGATAATCTTCCCAATTTGCAGTCGGTTTATCTACATGAAAACATGTTGCAGGGCAAAATCCCATCCACTTTATCAAAATGCCAAATTTTGCAGTATTTATACTTGTCATTCAATTATTTCACTGGACTGATTCCGAAAGAAATTGGAAACTTGACTCAGCTTAAGCGGGTATATCTTGGCGACAATAAACTCCAAGGTATTATGCAACCTTGTTTATAACTGTTCTTACAAATTTACTTTTCACAAATTTTCTGAACAACGCGATTGCTTTTATATAAATATTGATTTTGTAGGAGAAATTTCGAAAGAGCTTGGCAATCTTGCAGAAGTGGAGATATTATCACTCTCAAATAATTCCTTGACAGGAACTATTCCTACACTTCTCTTCAACCTATCTTCTTTAATTTACATGGACTTCTCGAATAATAGCTTGATCGGTAGCCTTCCAGACAACATGTGTCAATATCTTCCTAATCTTGAAGGTTTTTACGTGCATCATAATCAGCTCACTGGTCCAATTCCAAACAGTTTGGGGCAATGTACAATGCTTCGTTTTGTTTCGTTGGAGATGAACAAATTTAGAGAACATATTCCAAGAGAGATTGGGAACTTGACATTAATCAATTATCTATATCTTGGCTCGAACAAATTGAAAGGTACATGACCAACCTCTGTCATTAGTTCGCTAATGGAGGGCTCATATTTTTAGGTGGGATACCATATGAAATTGGAAATCTTCGTAATCTGGAGATTTTGCAACTTGAATTTAACAGCCTAGTTGGTCCTGTCCTCGCATGTCTTCAACATCTCAACAATGACAATACTTTCAGTTTTGGGAAATGAACTCACGGGAATTCATCCATCAACTGCAGAGCTTCCAAATCTTGAGATGCTTTACTTGGCGCATAATAATTTCAGTGGGCCATTTCCCAGTTTCATTACCAATGCGTCCAAGCTCTCTGTTCTAAATTTGGGACTAAACTCATTCTCAGGCATCATTCCCAGTGCAATTGGTAATTTAAGATATCTTGAGTGGCTTGGCTTATATTATAATTATTTCACATATTATAATTATTTTTATCTTGAGTGGCTTTTCTTTCATCTCTGACAAATTGCACGAATATGAAACATCTAGAATTAACAGGAAATCCATTGAATAGCATCCTTCCAAGTTCCATAGGAAATCTTTCTCTTTCTTTGGAAAGTTTATACATGAATGAATGCAACATTAGTGGCAACATTCCCAAAGAAATCAACAACTTAAACAACTTGATAGATCTACACTTGGAAGACAATGAATTGATTGGATCAGTTCCTGTTATGATCAATGCATTGCACAAACTCCAAGGTTTGTGTTGATGCTGGTTTTTGGCACCAACCAATTGTCATGTAGATATTACTATTTGATGAATTACCACACGTGATAATGGATATATGAAGTGAAATAAATGCAAAGAAGACTTTTAAAGTGGTTCGGATGCTAAGGTAGCAAATCCTACGTCCACTGATTTATATTGATGTTGGTGTGGGTCAGGTCGCGAAGCGGACTGACGTACATAAGAGTTATGAAAAGTAAGTGTTTTTTACAGGAGAGAGAGTTTATTTCCTGTAAAGAATGGCAAGAATAAACCCTTAACTTAATGAAGGGGTGGGGTCTTCTTCATTTCATATCAAACTGAAGCATGTAATCATCATTAAATCCATGGGTTGGTGTGATTGTCAGGATATAATCTGGCTTTACGTCCCATTTCCCGTTTCCCTCTTGGGCCCAAGCTAACCCGCGTCGATTTGCCCGCGTAAAAATGGATGCGTAGTAGCTCCATGTCATGTGGCGGTCGCGTGTGCGTGTTGCTCGACGGGGAGGGGGCAAGTCGCTCCCACACGATTTTCCCACGTCGTCACCCCTTCATTTTCCAAGGCATATGAAGCCCCCTAGTTTGTAAGGTTTGAGGATCGAGCCTTGGAAACTAAGTCACATGGAGGCTTTGGTCGCTCCAACTGGATGGGGACGAGCTCGGCTCGGGACTCGTAGATGAAGGCACGTCTGCAGCGATCCCTTACCGCCTAAGCGACGACAATCTTCATCCTAGCGACCTGGACTTGACGGACGCTCCTTTCCGTACCTTAGAGGTTCAATGAACCTGGCTCTGCGCTGTCAGGCGCTCTGCATGCATTACAACGTCTGTCAGACACATTAAATGCGTTGTAGGATGACCCGACGCCCGCCCGTTTTGACATTGATTGTGTAACACATTTGAAACGACAACCCCTATTCTGCATTTAATGCGGACGGGTTTGGGAAACGACGCCCCTTTTCACGGCATTTAATGCGGCGTGGGGCGCATTTAATGCGGGGAGGAGAGAGTTCGTTTCGGTTAGCTGCCTGAGGGCAGACTGCGATTCGCAATCCATATAAAAACTTTGTATTTTCCAAATGAGGTCACCAAAATTTCTTTCGCTTCGGGTGACAAACTTTTGCAAACCAAGAATCATTCTCTCCCGATCGGTGCTTTTCAGGCAACCAAAACCAGTTTCGGCCCCAGCTCCATATCCCACAGAGTAAGGTTCTCCTTTTCCCTTCTTTTTTTTTTTTTTTTTTGCACTCGGTTTGGCCTTGAACCACTTCGCTTGGGCTTGGGTCTTGGTATTTCACCTGGAGTCGCAGACGTCCGATCATTGGATTCTGAGCCTGTGGATGGCGGTGGCTTGAATCATTGCCGTTTGGGAGGGTTTTAAGTTTTTGTCCCTGTCCGCCGCACAGGCAAACATGTAGGGCCTGGGAAATGGCCACCGTGTACATGCTGATAGTTCACATGATCGGAATGGAACCGTCGAACATCCCTGTGGGACCTGGGGATGGAGGCCAGCCTACGTGGCCTCGCGGGGAGCTCCCGAGGGGACGCGCTCTCGATGTCTACTCGGTTCTCACCCCTGAGGAATATGCTAGAATAAAGAAGCAATTCGACATCTGCGCGGAGGTGTTCCTCGACCATACTAGGCCGTCACGGCGTCCGGCCGACGGCCTTGCCGCGATCTCGAGGAGATCTTCAAGGGTGGGGGAGGATTCCCTTCCATCCTTTCATCGACGGTCTGGATCATTTCGGGATCGATGCTGATGCAGTTAACCCCAAACGCATATGTCATCGCGGTCGCGATGTACATCGCGTCTTTGTGAAATGGCTTGGGAGAGCCAACGGCGGTTGAGCTCGGTGTCACCTACTACCTTAAGAAGAGTAGGGACAAGGACTGCTGCATATTTGTCTCGGCTGATCCTACCATTCACTGGGGATACACGGCTATCCCTTCAATGTGAATGCTGGGGGCCTACGAGATAAAGTTTTTCTTTTTCTTTTATAACGGCCCTTTGCCATTTTCAGGATCCAAGTAGGTTTTTCTTTCAAGGGCCGGGTTGTTTATCTGCTCGCTTGATCCATTGCTTCAATGACACTGTTTTCTTTTGCGATTAATAGAGCGATCCGTGAGCTGAGGCTACTCGCCGACCCGCACAGACTTGTATCTTTGAGTGCCGGGACGTGAGCAACGGGACGGGGCGAGGAAGCTTGTAGACAAGCAGCTGAACTTTCGTGGAATGCACGGTTTTTGGTTTTTTCTACCGGCAAGGCGTCTGTTAGAACCCCCGCCAAGGTGAGTTATCTCCGGTCCTTTCTTTGTAGTCGTGGAATAAATTAAACCCTTCTTGTGAGCTTAAATGCAGCTTTCCATACCCCCAAAGCGTAGGGTCCTGGTCCCGTAGAGCACCATTTGTTTTCCCTCGATCGTGGAGGGAGCAGGGAGACCAGCCGTCTGCTATTCCGGCTCAATTGCTGCGAGCCTCGCCATGTCCCGCCCCACCTGTGCAAGCCGCTCAGGGGTAGAACAGGTCTCAGGGCATTGTCTCGCTCATTTGACGCGTCCGCCGCCCAAAGGTCCAAGAAGAGAAAGAGGTCCAGCCGAAGAGTCTAGAAACCGAATCCAGGAGGAACCTCGAGGGACAGGCCAAGAATCTAGGAGGTCGGGCAAAGAGCCCGCGAGGCGGCGGTGGCCGTTGCCAAGCCGCAAGGCAAGGATGCACTGCGGTTCTAGACTTGTTGTGAGTCTGCGAGCACTGCGCAGTGAGATGGTCCCATGGCTCGCTCAAGTGCGAGCTAAGCGGAGTCATACTGACGAGATTCGGCCGACATGGGCTGACGACACGATGGGCCAGTGCGTTCCAGGCATCTCGAGCAAGGTAAACAAGTTGGACTCAAGACTTCATTACGATTTATTCCACTAACTTATATCTTGCTCGCGGCGTTACTTGCGATGAGGATGGCCATGGAAAGATGCGGTGGGGGCCGGGGGCGCAAAGGGGACAAGCGACACGGAGGAGGAGGTCGCGAATGGCTAGAAGCAAAGTTTCGGAGTCCGTTAGAAGCGGAAAGAACCCAAGCGTTGAAACTTCGAGCGAACAGTATACGTTGAATCCAAAGGGTCAGTCGCTGACGGTGGTGGACTTCCGTAGGCTGAACTCGGCCCGTAGCGGAGGAGTCGTGAGAACTTCAAAGGACAAGTCGACGCTCTGTCCAGGAGGTTGGGGAAAAGGATCTGGAGCTCCAAGCGACCTTCGAACGAGCTCAGCGAGCTGAGCAAGACAAGCAAGCTCTTGAGGCCGAGCTCTAGGATAGTCAGGACAAAATCGCTTCCTGATCGTAGAAATGCGAGAACCCGGAGGTCGAGGACTGGCCAAGAAGCGGCTGCGGATCCTGGGCAATCGGGTCTCATCTACCCCCGCGAGCAAAAGGAACCCGAATTTGGACACGTCCAGGAGCCTCCCGGAGTTGGCAAGCGACTTTGTATGGATCATGGCCGAAGAGGGACGATCTCGGAGGCCGCGGGCGCCCAACAACCCGACCCTGGGCAGGGGTGGGGGTTCTCGGATCAAAGGATCCCCCGACCAGCCTTAAGCGTAATGAGTTGTCCCCGCTGTAGTCAGGTCTTTTGACTTTGTAAATGAATGGAACAATCTTTTCAATTTGCAGTTCGCTTTTTTTATATATTGTATGTACAATTTACAATTCGCGATTTACATAAGCAATTGTCTATGAATTATTACATGCGAATAGAACACACTCTGAATCATTTGTGTTAATAAAGTAATACTTAAAAGAAATTAACAAAAATCGATGAGTTTGAGATTGCTGATAGTATGGCGGAGGTGCTCTGGCATTCCAAGCTGTGGGGGTACTTTGGAGCCATTCAATCTTTTGAGATGGTAGGTCCCCTCAGTCGATTACTTTGTCGAGGGCTCAGTACGGACCTTGATTAGGCCCTAGTACCCCGCACTTGGCTCTCTGGTCCCGAGGAGAACTTCCTTTAGCACAAGGTCTCCAGACCTCCAGAAGTCTCTTGAACGCTTGACCTTTGAGTCGAAGAACCTTTTTGCTCATTTGTTGGCTGGTAGGCGCTACCCTTAGCTTGAAGCCTTGTTCAGTGTCTGGTGACCAGGTCCAAACTTGTCCTCATAAGCACTTCGTTTTCGACCTCATCGTACAAGTCCCTCAAGAAGAAGGCCGGTTCCAAGCCCAACCTCTACGAGGGGATCATCGCTTCGCAGCCATAGGCTAGCGAAAATGGGGTTTCCGAGGTGGAGGATCTTGGAGTTATCTTGTGCATGCCCTGCAATACTTGAGGGGAGGTCGCTGCGGCCTCAATTTCCTTTGGCTGTTTGCCCGATCTTGGCCTTCATAGTGTGCTTGATGGTCTTGTTGATGCTTCAACTTGGCCATTGATTCGCGATGGTCTGCGGTCCGAGGCAAATTTTTTATGGATGAAATGAACTCGTTGTAGAATCGCTTGAACTCCTCATTATCGAACTGCTTCCCATTATCTGAGATGAGGGTGTGAGGAATTCCGTAGCGGCACACTATGTTCTTGAAAACGAAGTCTTTCAGCTTTCTGGTCGTGATCGCGGCTAGTGGCTCGGCTTCGACCCATTTTGTGAAATAGTCTACCGCGACCACGGCATACTTAACCCCTCCCTTTCCTACTGGCATGGGGCCGATAAGGTCGATCCCCCACATGGAAAATGGCCAGGGGCTGGTCATAGTAATCAGCTCGTGAGATGGGGCTCGCGGAATGTTCGCGAACCGCTGGCATTTGTCGCACTTCTTGACAAAGTTGTGCGCATCTTCTTGGATTAGCCTGGAATAATATCCTCGCTGAACAACCTTGTTCACAAGCGCAGTCTAGTGTGGTTACCTGAGATCCCTTCATGAATTTTCCTCATGATGTATGCAGTACTTCGGCTTCATTGGTTACACATCGGAGGAGAGGGATACTGAATCCTCTCTTGTACAGCTGATCCCCTCCCCGATGAGTGTGAAACGAGCAGACGTTACTCGCAGGACTCTTGCTTTGACCTTGTCGCTAGGCAAGGTCTCATCTTTGAGGTACTGGACAATGGGAGTCATCCAGAACTGATCAATGAATACGCTCAGGCACATTCGCTCGAGGCGATAGTCGGAGGAAGGCAGACAAAGCAGAATCGAGGAATGTTATCAGGAGCCTTAGAATCTAATGACGAGGCTATCTTTGCCAAGGCGTCGGCTATAGAGTTGCTCTCCCTGGGGATCTGAGTGATTTCAAAATGCTTAAACGACCCCAGAGAGACCTTGGCTTCTTTCAGGTAGCGGACCATGTTCTCTTCTTTAGCTTGGTATTCCCCTAGGATCTGGTTGACGACCAACATAGAGTCGCTATAAATACTGATCGCGGTTGCACCCATTTCTTTGGCAAGTCACAACCCGGCAAGTAGAGCTTCGTATTCGGACTCATTGTTGGTCGCTTTAAACCCGAACCTTAGAATACCATGAATTCGAGCCCCCTCGGGGCTCACCAGGAGAAGACCCGCACCTGCTCTTTTCCTGTTTGATGACCCGTCGACATAGAGGTTCCAAGTCGACAGGTTATGAATAGCTTCTTGCCCGACTTCGCTAGACTGTTGCTCATTCGGGAGATAGGAAAATTCCGAGATGAAGTCCGCAACAGCCTGCCCTTTGATGGTCGACATGGGCGTATACTTTAGGTCGAACTGGCTCAGCTCCATGGCCCATTTAAGCAGTTTACCCGAGGCCTCTTGTCACGCCCCCTCCCGAGTATCCCTATCCCACCGGATCCGGGCGCTCCAGGAGACTCAAGATCCCGAAAGGAAGGTGAATACTGTTTAAAAAAAAACATTCATAAAAACAATTCCGTTTATAGGCGAAAGTGAAAAGTAGTGCATTTGCATGTTTAAGGTTTAGAAGGTGGAAATACACAATAATTATTCTAAAACAGGAACTGAAATCTAGTTACAAAAGAAACGTAGTATCAGAGTCCACTAAAGTTTGTAAAAGATGCAAATCATCATGCGTCAAGGCCAACCTAGATCGTAGAGTATGCTCCACACGAACCCGATCTACGGTCTTGGGGGAGGAAACATAAAATAGTGAGCTGGGAAGCCCAGTGAGTGGATAATAGGATTTATACGAAAATAACTTTAACTTTGAAAACATGTATGAATAATTGTATGCCACACAACACTAGTGTACTTACATGATAAGGCAACAACAATATATATATATATATTATTCTCGGATGCCATGAAAATCACACACCACTATCATATAAAATAAATCAATTATCACCACCCTACTAGCCCTTAAGGGCCAAGCTTATAACTATCTGAACCAGTCCCTAACTCAGACATGAAGCTACACCACCCACAGTCTACCCTCGGGGTGGCACCATCCGCAGTCTACCCTCGGGATGGTACGAACATCATTGGATAACCATGTTCAACCCACAGTCTACCCTCGGGGTGTCATGATATGGTATCAAATATAATCTTGCCCACATGCTACCCTCTAGGGCGTCCTGGAAAATCCCACACCGGCCAATAACCTTAGCCCAAAGGTGTAATCCCGCGGAGGGCTCGTCAGGGCATCCGTCTTGTTCTAGTAGGATATACCAATGGTTCATACGACGGACCATCTCAATGCGCGCATGAGGATAATGTCAAATACTAGCTTATATGTCGGAGGGGGATGGGCGGGTACGGTTTCCAATCCGGGAGTCAAACATAACAATAATCATGCATCCACAATTTCATTCCAAATATGCATCATGCATGCCTTATGCATATATAAAATATAATATGATATAAATTCCAATAAAAGGCATGTAATCATGAATACAATGCTCACCACGTAAAAATACAAAAGTATGTAAAATTCTATTTACACCCTATATTTATCATCAATTTTGCTAAGGTCCCAAAACTTCTAAACATGACAATTAACACCCTGCTGCCAAGAGCCTAGTGCCCATAAGAAAAATATCACATTTTTTATTCAACACTCTTTCCGCAATTTCCAAAATAAAAATGGACCATTTGTACTATTTAATATCTCATTAACTTCATATCCATTCTACCTTAATATCAATTCTACCTTTTTACCAACTTCAAGCACTCATTCCCACTCAACAATCACGTTTAAGTCAAGTCTGCAGTTTATGAAAATGCACCAATTACTACACTGATGGCTCCAACAATATCAAGCCAACAATGCAACAAATATATATATATATATATATAGACACACTTTAAATAAACCTCCAGCTCATGATTTCATACCCATTGCCTCCAAAAAAATCCAGCCAATCTCTAACCTTTTAGGCAAAGTAAACGTCCACATTCTGTACAATATAGGCCAACAGTTTCATGCCCATTATTTCCCAAATTTTCCAGCCATCCACTCATCACAAAGTTTAACAGAACATTCAAATATAAAATTCAAAATTCATTTAGTATCCACCCATATTCATGTTTCTAATCAAAGTCAATTTTATAACTAACCCACAATCTTCCAATTCATTCTACACCATTTGTTTTCAAAACAAATAAAATACTCTCAATTGTAAACAAATAAATGAGCCCAATAGCCAATCAAATCAACCAACCATAGCATGCATTTCCGTATAATCCAAAGGAAAGATTAAAAAAATTACATAAACACAATTTTATAACCATTCCTATTAATGAAATTCACTGGCCCAATCTTAACACCTTATTAATATAATCTTTCTCTTCCACTTCCACTCTAGCACATAATTAAACCATTTCATTAATTAAAAGAAACATTCAGCAAGGTCAGCACCCATATGAACAAAATAGAATCCAAACGGAGATGAAATTTTAGATGCATGAATTCTTTTATGCAATACTATTCCACTCACACTTTCTCCTTTGCTTTTAACTCAAGTGCTCGGTCCTCCTATCTTCTTCACCTATTTGATCCAAAATTATTATAGGAATTAAGATCTAAACAAAGAGAAGGTGAAAGATTGATTAAAAAGGATTGAAAATGCATGCGTAACCTTATTCCTTTACCCAAAAATTTCTCTGAAAACTCTTCTCCTACAAGCACCACTCGGTTCTCCTCTATTTAACTCAAATGTTATTTTTTTTTCTTTTTCAATGTGCGTAGGAGAATGAATGTAAATGTGAAAGACAAAGAATAAACAAGCTTCTCCTCACACTTTATTTCTTTTTGTTTCTCTCGGCCATCTCTTTCTCCACTCCACCATTCCTCATCTCAAAATTAATAAAATTTCACACCCATCAATGGCAAAACAATGTGCCAAAACCGTGGGCTAATTCTCCTAAAGAAATTGCCTTTAATCCATCTTGCAATGGCCAATTATGCATGCATCCCTTAGTCTTTGATTCTTACATCTTGCACCCCAAAATCCTTTAAATAAAGTTAAGTTTTATCATGATCTCACCCCTGGAGAATTATGCATGTACCCTTGCATGACACAATATTAAAAGGACCCCTCATCTTAATCAATTTCATAAAGTTGTTAAAAGATTTTCACACTTCCAATTTCGCACAAGTACTCTTGCAAAACTACCTAATAACCCACCATGCCTTATTTCTTACTAAAACATCTCTAAAAAGTTTCAATTCTTACATATTACCCCCTAGATTCACATAAATAAAATTAAGTAAAACCCACAAAGAAAATACGGAGTATTACACCTCTGGTTTCTGGAGGACCTGCCTGAGAGGGTAACTTGTCATTACGTTGATTGTATGGGCATGGAAGTAAGGTCGCAGCTTTCTGGACGCGACCAGCAGGGCAAAAGCTAGTCGCTCCATTTCCAGGTACCGCATCTCGGCATCCGATAGACGCTTACTTGCATAATATACCGGCCACTGAGCTTTTTCCTCTTCCCGTATTAAAGGCTGACTGGCCATGACCGCGAGAGCAGACGGGTCAGTATGCAGAGATTTAGGGCTGATTTGTGGAAGAGGCTTAGAGAGGAGAGGTGGCTTCCCAAGATGCTCTTTTATACTCTGGAATGCCAGCTCGCATTCTGAAGTCCACTCGAATTTCTTATTGGCCTTCAGAACATTGAAGAATGGTAAGCAGTGCTTAGCCTTGCATGATGAAGCGACTTAGTGCCGCTATTCGCCTAGCTTCGGCACTCAGCGACCTCTTTTTGCTTTTTGGCTGGAGGGCTCTCCATGCTCGAGCGAGCTTGGATCTTTTCGGGGTTTATTTCTATGCCCTGATTGACCATATATCCCAGGGAACTTCCCTGACGATACCCGACGAACATTTGAGAGGGTTCAGCTTCATCCTGTAGAGCCGGAGTATGTCAAACATCTCAGCGAGATGCGTAATATGCTCTGAGGTGACCTGGGATTTGACTAGCATGTCGTCCACATAGACCTCCATTGTCCTCCCGATCTGGTCGGAGAACATTCGGTTGACCAACCTCTGATAGGTCGCTCCTGCATTCTTAAGGCCGAAGGGCATGACTTTGTAACAGTACAGCCCCCGGTCCGTTATGAAGGTCGTATGCTCCTCATCCGGTTTATACATCGGGATTTGATTGTATCCCGAATATGCATCCATGAAGCTTAACAGCTCGTGCCCAGGAGGTGGCATCAAGCGGAGCTAGGTCGATTCTGCAGGTAGGGGAAGCTATCTTTTGGGCAAGCTTTGTTTAGGTCGCTGAAGTCCACGCAGGTCCGCCACTTGCCATTTGGCTTCTTTACCAGGACCGAGGTTGGCAACCCAGGTCGGGTAGAGAGCCTCGCGAACAGATCCATTCCGGAGAAGGTTCTCCACTTCTGATTTTAATGCGGCGTACCGCTCCGGATCCATCGCCCTCCTCTTTTGGCGGACTGGCTTGGCTTCATCACGACGTTTAACTGGATGGCAAATAATGTTCGGGCTGATCCCAGTCCATGCTCTGCGATCGACCTATGTAACGAAGCATCAATGTTCTCCCTCAAGAAGCTTACTAGCTCGGAAGCGAGCGAGGATTGAGACAGCTTTCGATCTTTAGCACTCGGCTCGGCTCTTTTGGATCAACCGAAACTTCGGACAGATCCTCCACCAGGCCGCTCGGGGGGATTTGAATACGCAGATCTATGTTATCCTCTGCCGGACCAGGCCGTGGCTCGATCCGGCTGATCGCCATAGCTTGGCGGGGTGCACACCGCGAAATGCCCTTTCCTTTGTCGGCCATCTGGACCGATTTTACATAGCATTCGCGAGATGCGCTTTGCGATCCGCTTACCTCCCCTATCCCCTGTTGGAGTGGGGAACTTCATCTTGAGATGATAGATGGAAGTGACTGCCCTGAAAGTTCTCAGTAGAGGTCGCCCAAAGATTTCATTGAAGGCCGATGGGCAGGTCCCACGACCAAGAATTCAGAACCCTAGTCACCTCGTGCATAACGTCCTTAAGCGTGCTAGGGAGGCCTGGATTCGGCCTGACTGGGGATCGGGTGATCCCTCAGTAAAACCGCATGTGAGGCATCGAGGTGGCTTCGTCGGCCTCGGCCAGGGTTCATTCTATCGCAGCGGTTTGAACAGAATGTTCACAGCGCTTCCGTTATCCACAAGCATTCTGCAGACATTATGACACCCTATCAGGGGCGTGATTACCAGAGCATCCTCATGAGGATGGTGTAAACGAGCTGCTTCCTTCTCGCAGAAGGAGATTGGTTCCTCTTTTCTGGCTTTCTGAGGTCGCTGCGAAGTATTCATTACCCTGATCGGGTCGTGGTGCGCTTCACGAGCATATCTTTCTTGCGCTCCTCGCGTGTTTCCTGCGAGGTGCGGGCCTCCGAAAATTATGTTAACACTATCATACCCGCTGCGATCACGGCGCTTTTTCTTTCGCTCCCCTTGGTTCTCTTTTGGGGAGTCGTCAATGTACTCCTTGAAGTGCCCCTTCTTGATGAGCTCTTCGATAGCCTGCTTTAGAGCTCGGCATTCATCAGTGAGGTGCCCATTATCCCGATGGTAGCTAGGCGGTGCTTTTTGCAAGTTTACGGCCTCCATAGCAGGGGTTTTCATGGGTTGTTGGAGCATGACCGGTAGGTGGCCTCCTCGATTTATCGAGGATTACGGTATACTGGACACATTCAGGTAGAGTATATTGAGCCCTGCCGCAATCGTCTGACGAGGAACAGAGCATAGGATTTTTCCCCTTTTCGCTCAGTGGTGGGGTTTTTTCCCTTTTCGCTGATCTGGTAGTGTCTCCGCCTTTGCGATCAGGCTGCGCTTTATTATCTCCCCAGACCGGGTGTCTCTGCCGGAAGTGCCTGTGATCGCGACATGAGTCTGCCGCCGAATTGCCAATTCTATCCTGGAGATACTTTTGTCTAGGTTATAGAACTCAGGTGAGGGAAATGTCGTCCTCGGCTGCTGATTCTTTCCACAGTCGGTTTGCGGGCGAACTCCAGCTATTATAAGGGTTCGGATGGACTCTTCTGGAGCGTGTGCCACTTTGTTGAGTTCCCTGTGGAAGCGGTCAATGTAAGACTGCAGGGATTCATCTCTTTCTTGCCTTATGTTGCCCGAGGTAGCTCAAAGGCATTGAAAATTTCCGGGGTTGGCTTGGAAATGTTTGGCTGGAACGTCGCTGCTCATCGAGGCCACGTCGTCGATCCCATTACTTGGGAGCAACCTTAACCACCGCTTTGGCGTGAAGTCGGTCGTCACAGGCCAAACAACGGTATTGCGCGAGGTCCTAAACGCAGGTGGAGCTCTATCAGGTCGTTGAACTCATATAAATGATCCTGCGGGTCATAATTTCCATCAAGCAGGTCGCATATATCGGCATTCGAACCTCGGTGGTGGAAGTGGTGCAGGCTAATGACTTCAGGAGAAAATGGGGATGTTCGAGGCGACTCCGCGCCTGCGTTTCGCTTTGCCGCTCCCTTAACTCCGCTGTCGACTCAGCTACAACTCCTCAATTTGTGGTGGTATGAGCCAACCCAGGGGTTGTTTCACCCACTGAGCAGCCCGCCTTCCCGATTGTGGTTCAAGAGAGTTCGGAGGTCGGATCCTCCTCGCCTCGGCCAGGTATTTCCAGCCATGACGACTTGACACGGCCCGACTAGAGGCGTGTGAAGGCGATGTGTTGTGCGGGGGCATTTTCGATGCCCTCGCGGTGGTACGAATCGCCCCACCGCCCGTGAGATGTGGGGGCCACTGCATGGGAGCGATCTGGGATACGTTCTGACTGGTGGTGGTGATCAGAATCATCGCGCCCGACATTTCCGCTTGGGCCCCAGGTTTGCTCGCGCGTGGCATGGGACAGCTGGGGTTTACTTTTTCACCGAGTCTCGGCCGCGACACCCTCCTCGGGCGCCTTTTGTATTCGGCTGGCCCTTGCCCAGGAGCCCGTAGGCTTATTTTTTGCCACTTGCTTACCCTCTTGCGCTTAGTCGCAGTCGCGCTACTCGCTGACGGGCTAGGGTTTCCATTTCTGCTGCTGCGACTCATAGGCGTTTTTGGCTTGGTTATTGTACCGCTTACTGTCGTAGATGACATGCCTCGGTCCGGGCGGTCCAAGCCTCTGCTTGACCGCTTTGGAAAGAAAGTATCGTCGAACCTCGGGTGAGCAACCGATGCGAGGGTCAGTGTGGCTGTCATTGGGGTATTCCTAGGCAGCTATTTGCGGCCGGAGGTATGTTGGAAGGGGCGGGTGTCCCTGTCGGGCTCGGGGGACTCCTTGAGATGCTGGTTCACTGCGTCGAGTTCGGGGAGATTGGCTTTATTTCCATTCGTAGGTGATGACCCGTGATAGGGTCAAAGATTCTCCTGATGAAGGGTAGACACTAAATCAGCCCCTCCTTCTAGCGCCAAAGTGTTGATGCTGGTTTTTGGCACCAACCAATTGTCATGTAGATATTACTATTTGATGAATTACCACACGTGATAATGGATATATGAAGTGAAATAAATGCAAAGAAGACTTTTAAAGTGGTTCGGATGCTAAGGTAGCAAATCCTACGTCCACTGATTTATATTGATGTTGGTGTGGGTCAGGTCGCGAAGCGGACTGACGTACATAAGAGTTATGAAAAGTAAGTGTTTTTTACAGGTGAGAGAGTTTATTTCATGTAAAGAATGGCCGAATCCCCTTAATGAAGGGGTCTTCTTCATTTTATATCAAACTGAAGCGTGTGATCATCATTAAATCCATGGGTTGGTGTGATTGTCAGGATATAATCTGGCTTTACGTCCCATTTCCCTCTTCCCAAGCTGACTTCGCACGATCTGCTACAGAAAAATGGACGCGTGTGAGCTCCATGTCATGTGGCAGGTCTGACGTGTGCGTGTTGCTCTGACGGGAGCAGGTCGCTCTTCACACGATTTTCCCACATCAGCCCTTCATTTTCCAAGGCATAACAGTTTGTATCTTCAAAATAATAAATTAGAAGGATCCATCCCTGATAATCTTTGTCACTGGTTCAGTTGCAATTGGATGGCAACAAGCTTTCCAGTTCAATACCTCCATGCTTGGGTAATCTCACTACACTGAGAAGACTATCATTAGGCTTCAACATGTTAACTTCTGTTATACCTTCAACTTTAGGGAAGCTTAAGGATATCTTGTACCTTAATTTGTCATCAAATTCCCTAAATGCTTCTCTTCCCTCAGACATTGGAAATCTAAAGGTTGTGATAAATATAGATTTATCAAGGAATCTTTTGTTAGGTGATATTCCGCCTACTATTGGAAGCCTAAGAAATCTACAATATCTTTCCTTGGGATATAATAAATTACAAGGCTCTGTTCCCGAATCATTTGGTTACTTGATAAGCTTAGAATTCTTGGATTTGTCTAGTAACAATCTCTCGGGAGTTATCCCAAAGTCTTTGGAGGCCCTCTTGTACCTCAAATATCTAAACTTGTCTTTCAACCAATTAAGAGGAGAAATTCCTACAAGAGGATGTTTTGCAAACTTCTCAACTGAATCATTTATGGGGAATCTTGCATTGTGTGGTTCCCCCCAACTAAAAGTTCCACCATGCAAAAGGAGCACCCATCAAAAAACAAAAGTTCTCCTAATTGTCTTGCCACTAAGCACTGTGCTCACATTAGTTGTCCTAGTTCTTTTATTTGTATTGTTGAAATGCCGAAAAAAGGGCACAAAGTTACCTAGTATTGTCAACATGTCACCAGGAGAGTCATGGAGAAGAATTTCTTACCATGAACTTGTGAGAGCAGATAGATTCGGTGAGAACAACTTACTTGGCAAGGGGAGTTTCGGTTCAGTTTACAAATGAAGATTAGATGATGGGATGGAGCTTGTAGTGAAAGTATTCCACCTGGATTTTGAAGAAGCTATAACGAGTTTTGAAGCTGAATGTGAAGTAATGAGTAGCATTCGTCACCGAAACCTTGTCAAAATCATCAGTTGTTGTTCAAATGATGATTTTAAAGCATTGATCTTGGAGTACATGCCCAATGGGAGCTGGAGCGATGTTTGTATTCGACAACAATGTTCGGATATTTCACATAAATTTGAACATAATGATTGATGTTGCATCAGCTTTGGAATATCTCCATTTTGGTTATTTAACCCCGGTTGTTCATTGCGACTTAAAGCCAAGCAACGTCTTACTAGATGAGAATATGGTTGCACATTTGACCGATTTTGGCATTTCAAAGCTCTTAGGTGAAGAAAAGTCTATGACACAAACACAGACCCTTGCCACTATTGGCTATATGGCGCCAGGTAATTCATTATCTAATATTCAATATTGTTGTTGTAGCCTGTAGATATGCATAATACCTCATTGATTTTTCATTTTCTTGCAAACAATATTATAATTTATCTTAAAAGAGAAGTGTCAATCATGATGAACAGAGTATGGGAGAGAAGGAAGAGTATCTAAAAATGGAGATGTGTACAGTTTTGGTATAATGGTAATGGAAACATTTACAAGGAAAAAGCCAAATGATGAAATATTTACAGAAGAAATGAACCTAAGGAGCTGGGTTGGTGACTCTTTATGTGAAACAGTGATGAAAGTAGTGGACACCAATTTGCTAAGGGATGATGAACATTTCTCTAAAAAGGAGGAATGTGTTTCATCTATCTTGGGTTTGGCTATGGAGTGTACAAGAGAATCACCTGAGGAAAGGATCAACATTAAAGAAGCAGTAAGCAGACTCTTGAAAATTAGAGTTAAATTTCTTGCCAATGAGGCAATGGCAAGACGTAGAAGGCAGCCGAATTAAGATTAATTTGCAATGTGATATGAACACAGCCTTTAACCATAAGTGTAAGCTTTCAACTTCAAATTTTTTTCATGGGAGATAGATAGTTCTTTGTAAGTTTCTTTGTTTTCCACTGCTTTGGCCAAATACCAAAGGAGAAATCTGAATAATGTTACAGTATTTCAATATTAGACCATATATACACTTAATGTCACACATTTTAAATAATCCAAAAACCATTTTGAAAAACAAATATCCGTAGGGAAAACCTATCATTTATATTATAACAAACAAAGAACACTTCCAAAAGGAAAAAAGTTTTGGAACTTAGTTTGTAGGGAAGAGATTGTTGTTATTTATATATATGGATAGAGTCAATAGTCTCTCTTCAAAAAACATACAAAAGGTTATATGTGCAAAGACGAAAACCAAGGTTTCGAGGTCAGATCACAAGTTGGAATATACAAGGGTTAATTAGGTAGTAAGTAGATAAAACAAAGAAAGCAAAGAAGAAGAACTTCCATGTATTATCCAATTCATGCTTCATGTATTAAGTTTTTGGCGATGACGGTCCTCTGGAGCAAGAACTCGTTCATGGGGTCGTCTTATGAATCCATATATGCGCGCACAACATCTTCTATTGGCGCGCGACATATCGGACACTTTCTACTACTCCACTGCAACTCGTAGGCGCATTTCAGACAGGTGCACATATGCCCGCATCTGTTCAACATTATAAATTTTTATCTTCGAAAAAATGAAGGGTTACTCATTGTATGATACTGATACAGTTAATTAGCATGGTTAAAGGGTGTTATTTATATAATCTGGTATCATAAATTTATCGAAATGGAGATCGGAATTCGAGGAAGGACGTACCTATAAAGAAGTGAGTCGACCTGCATTTCATAGCAAATACAACAACAGCGTTTCTTTGGCGCCCCATCAGGTTGATTGTTTCCCATTCCTCGTACTGTAATAATTTCATTTATTAAGAGCCGCCATTTATAGAATGAGAAATAGAGAAATTGATAAGAACATCACCTGAATGATCTTCCTTTGGATTGGAATGTTGCAATTTCACTTGCATGTTCATGCAACCGTTTATAGATTTTCTCAGCTCACGCATCTCTCGGCGGAGTTGTTCCAGTTGTCCTCTTAAACCATATATAAGTTCCATTTCCTGTAAGTAACAAGAATTTAAACTTTGACTTTCAGAATTTAGCAGACGTTCATAGGAGAGAATTATGAGTGAAGTAAAACTCACAAATGAAAGATGATTTGTCGAGGAAGACGACAGCTGACCATCAAGATAGTAAGCTTGAGATGGTAAAGGCGGGCGAGTTGAATGGGATTCAGTCTGATCCGATTCGTCAACAACTTCTTGACCTTGATAACTCCATGATGGAGTTGCTGAGGGAGAAGTAATTTGCATTGTTTGTGAGGATTGATCAAAATAATCACTTGTTTCATGCTCCTCGTGACTTATTGGACTTTCTTCTTCTTCTTCCCCTTCCTCTTCTTCTTCTTCTTCTTCTTCCTCCTCCTCTTCCTCCTCCTCCTCCTCCTCCTCCTCCTCTTGTTGCTCTTCTTCATCTGCTTGTTCTGCCTCATTCCCTTCTTCTTCTTCTACTTGTTCTTCTTCTTGAGAAACTGCTGAATGCATGTTCCTCTGTAAGTGATCCAACAACAATTCACTTATTCGCTCACGACTCAACTCTTCATGTTGTTCTTCTTCATAAGCCTCTAGCTCGATCTGTCTTTCGACACGAGTACTCATCAATTGATCCATTGTTTCTCGGAAGTCACTGGAAAGATAACTTGATACCCTCCTTCTGCATACATAAATTGGAAACTTTCAAGTTGTGGCAACCATAGAATTGATAAAATTTCCATTCAAGTTACATTCATTATACCTTTCAAGGAGTTGGCGTATCTCATTATTTTCTGATCTGCTACTTAGCATCTCTTGGTACCATTCTTTCCTGCGATCTTCCCAATAACTTCGAGGGCGTGATATTTCACTTATCCAATCAGAATTGGTATCTATAAATTGGCCCTGCTCATAGGTCTCTTCTTCTTCTACTAGCTCATTGTCATCCCAATGGTTCGAGGATTCTGCTCTTTCGGCAGTTTCTTGCGAGTCAAGGCACCTGTCATCGACCTCTTGATGATCTGCAATCTCATTCTCATCCCGAACATTCAATGATGTTATCCTTTCTGAATTTTCTTGTGAGTTAAGATGAACATCCTCCCGGCTAGAAGCCTCTTGATTGTCAGCTATTTCACGTCCATTCTGACCATTCAAGGAGTGAAAATGAATAGGCTGCCAGCGAGTAGCCTCTTGACCTTCAGCTATTTCACTTCTATTCTGACCATTCAAGGCTTTTGTTAGTTCACCAGTCTCCACATTTTTTCTTGGACTGGACTCTTTCTGCTGATCCTGATGGCTTGTTTGCGGTTCTGAGTGCTCAATTTTGGCTGTACTTTGTTTCCCAACAGTGGCAGCTTCCTGATTCTGACTGTTTTCACCTAGCCGATTGGCCAGAGAAGAATTGTTCATATATTCCATGTTGTCTGCCATCTCTGATTGAGAGCTTTTCGAATTACTTGCATCACTTTGGGATGTGACTCTATTCTCAACACCTGAGTTAAATTTCTTCCTGCATTTGATTCAAATTTAATGTCAATGAAATTTGAAAATTAAGCCACAATCTAAAGCTTCAAAATAATAAAGAGAAGTGATTGATTCTATCATTATAAATCATCAAAGCTAAAGCTTTTATGAACATTTGAGTTCCAAAGTAGCTATCTAATAAAGGCCTTCTGAAGAACAAAAATGGAAAAGGATTAATTATGTACCTGAGATGCAAAATTGAAGACCCTTGTGATAACCGGTTCACTGGAGGTTCAGCTGATTTCGGACGCTGTTGATCTTGAATTGCCAGGCCCCGTTGCAGAAATCTAATCCGAAGCATCGACTGCACATTAATCAATCCATAGAATATCAGTCACTGTGAATCAAAAAGGTAAGAATTATAAGGAGTATATAACAAGCAATTGCTGATGAAAAGAGTGAAGTGTTACTTGAATTCGTCCACGATGTGTAAATTTTGAGACTGCATGACGTTCCACCAGTAAATCAAGCTCCCGAAGCCTGTCGCGCTCTATCTGCAAAAGCAAATCATTTAAAGCCTGTCGCCCTCTAATTTTTGGCGAGTTCACTGCCATTGAAAGGCATTTTTTCTCTCTTTGCTCTGCCTGATCCGGCATAGGAATATTTCTTCGCTCTTTGGATGGCGATTCGCTTGCATTCAAAACCATTTCGCCATCATTTTCATCCGTACCACTCGTCAACTTCTTTATAATATCAGCAACTCGAAGCCTTTCGCTCTCTCCAGCATCCGAAGCCGTTCCAGCAGGCGGTTCACTCACCGCTGTTCTATCAGATTGCTGCTCCCAATCAGTTGAAGAATCACCAGTTTCAGATTCATCAACACCAGAAGATGCATTCTCCACATTACTCCCAACATTATTCTCAACATTTTCAGGATTTTCACCATTTTCACTGTTGCAAAGTCCTGAACTTGCTCTACTTGGGTTTGATTCCCAGCTGTGGTTTATTTTCATACTGCTGGATCGATTAAGCCTCGCCTCCCACATCTGGACAAGCGAAGAAGCACCAGGTTTTCCAATGCTTGGAGACTTCTGAACCAAAGAAGGATCTCCAGGATTTCCAATATTTGGAGACTTCTCTGAGCTTTCTCCATTAAAAGTTGGTGTTCCTGATGAAGAACCAAAAAGCTCTGCCTCTTGACTCTGTTTCTCAATATTTGACACCGTATCTCGAGCCTGTTTCGCAGCCCACTGATCATGAATCCGCCACTGCTTGGAGGAATAACTTATGTTAGAATCATCGTTACTCCTCTTATGCCTGTTACTCCTGCTATTATTACTACTCAGAAACCGTAAATTTCGATGGTGGTGATGGCTCTTATTACCATTCCCCTGGTCATTAGCACCACAGGAATCAATTTTACCCACTGGATTCTGGGAATTTTCATCAGCAGAGACGCTAATACAATTCTGAAAATGATCCCGGACCAGCTCTTTAAGATTCTTCTTAAACGCGGCGGCTCTGTCATTGCTATCTCTGCATCTATCTCCCCTGCTATTATGGTCTCTCAAAACACAATCAAGCGGCGAAGACGAAGTGAATTCAACTTGGGAAGAAGCCATTAAAAAAAGAGTGATTTGCAAACAAATTTCGAAAACTCTACCATTTAACTAAATATCAAAATTAAAAAAAAAAAGACTCGACAAAAACAAGAACAACCCATGTTCGAATAAACAAACCGGGTGGGGAGAGGGAAAACAAACCCAACCTCACAAAGGAAAATAACAATCACTCAAACCAATCTCTTTTTCTACGATCGAAACCCGTTGAGTTTTTGCAAAATAAATTCTCAACCACAACTAAAACTCGGACCCCATTTGCACTGTCATTTGCTAAACATAGGCAGCTAATTTTTCCTCCCAAAATAAGCACAAACTTAGCTTAAAAAAGGACCAAAAACGGAAACCGAACGGAAGAAAAGATTGATAAAGAGAAGGAGGAAAAGGGTTGATGGAGCGAAAGGGGGATAGTGTGGGCGGATGGGTTTGAGAGACGTTAAGATTGAACCGTTGAGAATGTAGGGTCCATGATGAAGAAGAGGAAGAGAAAAGTGAGAGAGATGACAGAGAAGAAGAGCGTCGTCGCAGGGTGTGGATACTAAATATGAAGAGCTCTTTTTAATGCTTTTGACTTTGACTGTTTTTCAGGATGTTAATTTAGTTATACACATACTGTATGGCTTGATTCTAGCTTTATTGATTGTTATTATTATATTAATAGTGTAAAATAATAACAAACATATTTTTAGGACAAAGTTTATGGTAACACAATGGTCTTTTTGGCCAAATAGGAAAGGCTTGAGGCCAAGGGTTTGCTCACCATGTGGTCTCAAGTTTGGATCACAAGAACGGTTACTAATATGATTACTATGGATAGTAGGGTTTGTCCTGTTTCAGAAGTCTTGTTCAGAGTCAAGGGACTAATTGAGGTGCGCGTAAGTTGGCCTGAACACCCCAATAACCAAAAAAAAACACAATGGCTCCGTTTGGTTCACAATTTTGTGTTTTTGGGAAAAGTTTTTTGAAAAAAGTTAAAAAAAAAGTTGAATTGGACGGGTATTACGATGTAGGATTTACAAATTGTAAAATACCCCCTATGTTTGTTTTTTTACAAAACACCCATTATAATAAAATATTAAAAGTTAATAAAAACACCCCCAACCCCAATCCACCCATGGACATGGACCACCTGCTGAGGGTCCGGAGTGCGCATAACAAAAACATTAAAAATATTTAAGGGTATTTAATTGAATTAACAAATTTAGGGGGTTTAAAAAATGTTGAATAAAGTTGAATAATATTGTGAGTTTTTGGGTATTTTACTGTTTAACTTTTTTGAGAATACTAAAAGTAGTATTCCCAAAATCCAACCAAACGAAGCCAATGGTCTTTTTGAAGTGATCACCTACATCTATATAAACAAACTAATTATACAAATTATTTCTTATAAACTAATGCGACAATCACCCAATCACATTAAAACACGTCAGTTTGTATATACAGTATTATTCTTAAAGTTTTGAATATCAGACATACAAACAAATTTTACAAAGATTTTTATACAAACTGATACGGCAGAAAATGAATACAATAATGAATATAAAAAGTTAAAAAGTTAAACTCATTATATTCACTTTTCTATTCATTTTCTGTTATATCAATTTGTATGTCTATCATTATTACATAATTATAACATCAAAATAATGACAATTGATTTTTTTTTCCCCAATAATTGAACGGTAGTTGGATGAAATGAACAAAGGTATTTTTTTTTTTTTTTTAAAAGCAATAGAAGCATTTTCAATGCTTCATAAATTAGTACTTGATAAGTGCCTCCTTCTTATATTGTTTAATTAAAATAACAAAAAATATTTTTAATTATAAAAGTACTTATAAATATTATATCTAAAGAAACATAAAGTACTTTTATTTTAAAAAAAAAAAAAAAAAAAAACCACTTATTTCTTCATCTTAATAATAAATCATAAAGTGTTGTAATTCTGTTAAAAAAAAAATTAATTAATTAATGCAAGAGAAAATGATATAGTAAGTTGTGTCAAAGTAGAAATGGATTCTTCTAATTTAGTCATCAATTTAGAGAAAAAAATTGGCGCAATTAAAGGATATGGATGGGAGTGTTGATTTTGAAAGATAAGAATATTTTCATGTGATGGTACCAAATAATTCTCAAAGTGTTTTGGCCAAAGAAATAGCTGTTTCCAAATTTGGCTTGATTATGCCAATGTTGAATACAGCCAAACTTTGGTAACACTAAAAACGAAAATGGAAACTTCTTAAAGCATTTTTGCTGTCATTTTGTATCATTTAATGCACAAATACCATTATACTTACTGTTCACACTGTGATTTTCACTATGTAGAATCTATGGTAGAATCACCGTAGGTGTTTGTAACCCATGATTCCGATACTGGATCAATGGATGAATAAGAAATCAAACAATAATACAAAGAAAATGTTTTTAAAGTGATTCAGATGTTAGATGCAAACTATACGTCCTCTGTTCTTGTATTGCTTTTTGTGTTTTTCCTGTATATAGATACAGCTTACAAAGTATTAATCAAAATTATATCCTTAATTTGAGTAAAAAATATACTTATATATTATTATAATAATACATTTGTAAATAAAGTTAACCTAAAAAGAATGACACATAGCGTAAATCTTTGCTTCAAAGATTGACTGCACAACACTTATCATTCATCTTTAATCTTTATTGCTCTATCGGCATATTGATGCTATTTATATAAACTATATATATGAAATCCTATATATAAAAACTAATTTAATATAATTCTTTTGTTGCCAGATCATTCGTCTAATTTACTGAATACTTGTTTATTCATTTTATATGCAGATTTTATATATAGAGTATTATATTATGTTTCGAATTATTCATACAAACTCATTAGAATTATTATAAGAAGTAAATTTATTAAAAGTTACCTAACGTCGATTTCAAAGATAGAATCATAGAAACGTCCATATGGTTCCAAATTTTATCAAAAATGTAGTCTCATAGATAGTTTCATTATGTCATCTGACAAACACTGAGCATTATACACTATTTTAAGTTTTTATGGAAGAATTTTTAAACAAATAATCTTGCGAAATAAAACTCAGATCGGAGTCTTTTGGGCCTACTGCAAGGCCCGGTTCTGGTCTGGGTAATACCCTAGCCCATAATTCCTAATTTGGGCCCTGATCCGGCTCGGATATATCTCCTATTGGTCGGGTCGTTTTGCCCGAGAGCTGATTTGATGATAAACATTAAACAGGACTCGCTACTAGAATCAGTCTCTCTCTCAAGAGCGGTAAGTAAAAACAAAAACAAAGAAAGCAAAAATGGCGTGGAGTGCGACGATGATCGGAGCACTACTGGGATTGGGGACCCAGATGTACTCTAATGCACTTCGTAAACTGCCTTATATGAGGCGTATGTTACTCGTTGAATCTGTCTCTTTCAACAAGCCCTAGTTTTAATTGTATGTATGTTTGTTTAATTTAACTAATTGATTGATTGAGGTTTTTTTTTTTTTTTTTTTAAATTGTAGATCCTTGGGAACACGTGTTGGGTATGGGATTGGGAGCTGTGTTTGTGAACCAGTTGGTGAAATGGGATGCTCAGCTTCAGCAAGACCTCGATAAGATGCTCGAAAAGGCCAAGGCTGCCAATGAGCGGCGTTACTTCGGTAAGTTTTTCTTTTCTTTTTTTTTTTTTTCTCTTTCTTTTGGGTGTTTGAATTTCAATGTGTTGTAGAATCATGAAACTTTTGAATGGTCATGTGAGGAATTTTAGTGTATAGTCTGAAACTGTGGTTAAACATGATTCTTTTTTATGTTTGATTGATAATAATGCAATTCAAATGTTCATATTTTTTATTTGGATGGTGATTGAGCCTTTGTATTTGAAATGTTCAGTGGAAATTTTTTAATATTAGTTACTTTGGTAAATGAGTTATTTCTTTCTTTTGGGTGTTTGAAGTTGATTCTGGTTTATTAGAATTTTGAAATATTTGAATGTCTATGTGATTATTTTCATTGTATGGTTTGAGAATGTGGTTAGCAATGTTTGTTTTTAGTGTTAGATTGAGGTTTTGATAGTGTATGGAGTGTTGTTGTATTGAAATGATTGTGAAATTGGGATCCATAATATTCAGAGTATTCTCACAAGGTTTCCTACAAGATCTGTTACTTTGGTAAACTAACAGGATTTTGAAGTTCTTTTTGATATAATAGAATCTTGAAATTTTTTATGCCCTTGTGAGAATTTTTGGTTTATGTTTTGAAATTGTGATTAGAAATGCTTGGATTTTATGTTTGATTTCTACTGATGCAATTGATATGTTGAAACTGTTCTGTGGATTGTGAAATTCGGAGTCTTTACATTGGAAGTAGTATGGGTATTTCTAGCAATAAGTATGTTTATACTGTGCATTACTCAAGGAATAAGTTGTTTTGGATTTGGTGTACTGGGGTACATACTATTAGTAGCTTTCTTATGTTTGGTTTGCTCCTGTACAGAAATTACTTGCTGGTGAAAATTATGAAGAGTGATTGCCTTGGTGTTAATTAACATTTTATGTACCAGCATTGTGATGAATCATATAACACTATGTGTTTGATTCATTTTTCACAACTGTATGTTGGGCTCAATGTTTGCATTGTTTGGACGGTCATAGTTAAATGAGGTACTAGAAAGGTGATATAAGAATTCTGGGAATAATTGTGGGGTTTGCAACTAGGATGTATGAACCTGACCAAAATCTAGCCTGACTTGAGCTTTCAGTGAACTGGCATGTGAGTTTAAGTTAGGTTAGAGTTGAACTATTGTGATCTGGCCACAACTTGTATTAGGCTTCTACAAAGGCCTTTGCAGCCTGAGACCATCCATTGGTACTATAGAATTGATATATATAAGAGAAAGCTATCAGAATTACTTGAAATAATAATGGAATTTAATTACTAACCAAGATGACCATAGCCTATGATGATTGTAGAAATAACAAGTTTTCTTTCTCTTTGTACCATAAATCCTCTCTATATTTCTTTGGACCTTTCTGTGTGTATTTGGCCCTTTGACCTCTTCATCTAACATGATGCTCGTCCTTCAACTTGCATTACTGAACAAATTGAATTAAGGATATCAAAATTGCTCCCTAGAAAAGTGAGGATTGTCCATTATAATGGAATACTTGTAGCCACACAAGTATCATGCTGTTTGCTGTGGCATTCCTAAATGATTGGATTTTTTCTGGAAGATCCTAACTAGTCCAATTGAAGAACAGCACCACTTTGTGGGCCAAGTTACCAGCCTGACTGGCAGTTTGAACCTAGTCTCAATATTATGCTTGCATGTATTCTCGAGCCACCTATTTGCTCATATATGTGCGCACATTCTCATGTTTGGCTTATCACAAACATCATAATATTGGTGTTTTAAAGATTATATTATAACCGTTATTTTCATAGTTCTTTGGTTCATTTCATGGCTTTATTTAAAAAATATGAGCAAGTTCCTTTCATTGCCATCAAAGCATCGAATATTTTTCAAATTCAGTTGCAAAAGCATTCATTATTATGCTGCTTCATTGCTTTGTCTAAATTCTTCCTTTTCATGTGAGCTGACTCATATTATATACTGAATTCTGTTACTGATTACCTAGCATAACTTTGATGGCTTACTTCTTTTTTCATTTGCTTGCCTTTTAATTTGATTTGCAGATGAAGATGACGAATAGTTTTCTTGCACACATGGATTGTGGCATCTTTAGAAAAGATTTCCGTATTGCTGAACATGTGACCAAAGTGTTAATTCATGGCTTGTTACACACTTGTTTGCATATTTTCTCTGTTTCGTTGTAAGGCTGTTGAAATTTTTAGCTTCTGCAAGTCTTATGTGCTACTTCTGGTGTCAACAGACTGATGTACCTTCCCTAATAATTGAGGCTATGGCGAAATTTTCTCATCTGTAATTTTTCATTGAATATGAATATATTAAGGTCTTTAAAACTCTATAGCAGTGCATCTGGATGTTTATCAAAGATACACAAGAGGGTTTCTTAAAATGTTTAGGTATGTGTAAACGGAAGAAATGCAGATTTTAGGAAAAAATTAGGAGCTCTTGATAATACCTTTGTCATTTAGCAAGCAATTATCCTGAAGACGTCTAATGTTACATTTGGGCTAAGATATGCTTTGTAAGCATCAGAACATCATCGTTGCAACGAAGGTTACTACTCCAAAAATCTACTAAATTAAAGATTGCTCTAATTTTTTTTTTTTCTTTTCACTCTCCTTATTTGACATCAAACCTTGACATTCATCAATCAAACTCCAATAGCAATGTAAAAGAACCTATGTCATCTTGCCGAAGTCCACCATCCTATTGTTAAATACATGCACAAGGTTATCACACACTTGCCGGGATGATGGTCTCTCTTGTGGTGCAGTTTTTGTGCATTGCAGTGCTATTTCTAGCACCTGATAAGCTGCGCATTCTTCACCAGGTAAAAGTGGCTTCATTTGAGCATCGACCAGGTACTCGCGTTCAGAGCTTGACATCTCAAAATGCTTCTCCACCCATCTCACCATGTCCATTTCTTCCCCAAAGGTTGCATCAGTTGGCATTTTCCCGCTAACAAGCTCCATTAGCACAATTCCGAGACTATAAACATCACTTTTCTCTGTCGCCTTTAGTGAATAAGCGTACTCTGAAAACACAGCCAAAATATTCGTTAGGATTTATGACATGACAAACTCGAAAGCACTAGCAGTAGTTTAAAGCAAAGCCAAAACAGATTCATTACCTGGAGCAATGTAACCATAGGACCCAGCAAACCATAAATTTGATTCTGTGTTGGAGTCATAGTTCTCAACTAGAGCTTTTGCCAGTCCAAAATCCCCCAGATGTGCCTCCATGTTTGAATCTAACAACACATTGCTAGATTTGATGTCCCTGTGAACAATCTTTGGTACACAATCATGATGAAGATACTCAACTCCCTGAGCCAATCCCACTGCTATCCTCAACCTCGCCTCCCAATCAAGGCTCTTCTTCTTCTTGGCGTTCTCCGGTTGTTTGTGCAGCCAATCCCACACACTTCCATTCTCCATGTACTCGTATATCAACAGATTTGAACCTGCTGCTTTGTTGCAGCAATAACCCATCAGTTTCACTAGATGCCGGTGCCTTATCCTCCCGAGTGTCTGAATTTCTCTTGTGAAGCTTTTGTTCAATAGAAGATCATCTTTACAGGCAATTCGTTTAACTGCTACCGTTTCTCCATTAGACAGTTCGGCTCTGTAGATTGTTCCGGACCCTCCTGAACCGATAATGAACTCATTGCTTAAATTGTTTGTGGCTTTCATGATGTCTTCCCATTTGAAGTCGCGCTTTGCAGCTTGGAAGAGTAGTCTTCGCTGTGCTTGTGAAAAACTGGAAGAGTAAGTGCAGTTCACTTCACTTCCCTTGCCAAAAATTTCTCGCTTGCGTTTCAAGAAAAGAGCAACTACAACTATCAGCAGAGCAATTGCAGCTAATGTTGAAATTACTGAGATCACTGCAACCAATGACTCACTTATGGTGGGCTGCTGGTTGTGCACACGGCTATTGCAGCGATCAAGAGGGCTACCACAAAGACGAAGATTTCCTGCAAATGCCGCAGCTGGCCAGTGGGAGAATTGTCTGCCCAATTTGCCTTGAAGATTGTTATAAGCCAGATTGAGTTTACCCAAACTAATCATCTCACCAACCTGTGGAGGGACCTCTCCATCTAGTTGATTGTGAGAAAGATCCAGCGCTTCAAGCTTCGACAAAGTTGCAATAGAAGGCGGGATTTCACCAGTGAGGTTGTTGTGACTGAGGTCTAAAATGCTCTGAAGATTCTTAAGTTGTCCAAGCTCAGAAGAAATTTCACCATTGAAGCTGTTATTCGAGAGCCTAAGCTCATAAAGCTTGCTAAGTTTGCCTAAGGCAGGAGGAATTTGCCCAGAAAATAGATTGTCATTCAGGTTTAAAACATTAAGCGATTCCAGGTTACCAACCTCATCAGGCAGGCTCTCATTAAGTAAATTGCCATCAAGAGAAAGCACAAGCAGGTTCGAACAATTGAAAAGTTCCCTAGGAATAGACCCAACAAACTGATTCAAGGAGAGCTTCAGCTCACCCAACTGAGGCAAATTTCCAAGCCACGAAGGAATAGGCCCCGATAGATGATTATTATTGAGATCAATATGTGCCAATTTCTTGCACAGCAAAAGCTGTTCCGGTATAGGACCAGTGAGTGAATTGCCTGAGAGGTCTAACAACGACAATTCAAGAATTTTCCCCAGAGTCCATGGGATTTTCCCACTAAATTTGTTGTTCCCCAATCTTAACCTATCAAGAGACGGTGAATTCCCCATCTCAGGAGGAATCTCATGATCAAATGCATTATTTGTGACATCAAAAGATAGAAAAGAATGCGAGCTACACAACACAGCTATGCTACCATTCAATCTATTCCTGGAGAAATTTATCCTGGTCAAGTTTCTTAAATTGATCAGAGAATCAGGAAGATTACCTTCAAGTGAATTGTTGTAAAGCATGAGCTGATTCAGAGCCTGCAAACGCCCAAAAGTTTCAGGAACGCCACCAGTGAGACCATTGTCGGCCAAGTCCAGGGTTTGCAGTTGCTGGCAGTTACCCAAACTGGCGGGAATTGGACCAAGAAGTTCATTTTCCCTCAAGTGAAGAAAATTCAGCTCTTTTAACCTCCCAAGAGTGCCTGGAATCTCCCCACTGAAACGGTTTCCGAAAAAATCAATCATTTGCAAGCTTGAACAATTGCCAATCTCTTCAGGAATTTCTCCAGATAACTTATTATCATATAGATACAAAACTTGCAGCTTTCCAAGCATCCCAATCTCTCCAGGCAGCTTCCCTTGCAAATTGTTATGAAACAGTATAAGTTCTTGCAGGTTGCTGAGATTCGCGACGAATGGAGAAATTGAACCCACCAAGCTATTGTTGTGGAGATATAGGTAATTCAATTCAGCCAACTGAAAAATCTCAATTGGGATTGATCCATTAAGAGTATTGTTGGACAAATCCAGAAGTTTTAGCGATTGACACCGGCTCAATTCCACAGGAATTTCACCAGAAAGTTGAATTTCTGACAACGCCAAGTTCTCCAAATTGGTATTGTTTGAACATAAACTTCTTGGAATCGTACCGGATATATTGTTATTTGATAAAACCAAATAAACGAGCTGACCCATTTGACCGAACTCTTCCGGAACGCCTCCAGTGAGCCTGTTAAACGACAAATCGAGATTATAAAGATTACCCAGATTGGCTAACGACTTCGGGATTGGACCTTCAAGCTGGTTACCCATGAAATTCAAGTAGGTGAGTAGACTCAGCTCACCGAGTTGGCTCGGTATCTCCCCGGAAAGACTGTTGTTACACAAGTTGAGAAGCTCGAGATTCTTGAGACGACCCAATTCAGCTGGGATTGAGCCGTTGAGATTGTTGTTAGCTGTCGCGAATCTAACCAGACTCGAACAGTTTCCCAACTCGGCAGGAATCGGCCCCTGGAGTTGATTCTCCTGCAAGTTTAAATTCCCAAGCTGAGTCAGCTGACCGAGTTCTGGCGGTATCGATCCACTGAGACTGCATGACGCTAATGCAAGAGTTTCCAAATTGACAAGACCACCAAAAGAGGAAGGAATGGAACCACTGAGCTCATTGTCACCGAGTCTCAATACTCGGAGGTTCGTGAGCGAGCCGAGTTGAGTCGGAATTGTTCCACTGAGTTGGTTGGAGAAAAGAAGCAAAGATTCCAACGATGAAAGGTTTGCAAGAGCAGTTGGAATGGGACCCGTGAGGCTATTGGAAGAAAGATCAAGGTGGAGCAGGTTTTGCAAACGACCGAGCGAGGGAGAAACGGAACCACCGAGTGACAAGCCAGAAAGGTTTAGACTCACAACATGAACTGAGCCGTCAACCGAGTTGATCAGCCCGCAGGTTACGCCACTCCATGTACAGAAATTTCGGTTGCTTTCATTCCAATCCTGCAGAACATTTCCATCCTCTGAAAACGCTTTCTTTATCTCCACAAGAACTGAAAACTCTGAACCCTGGACATTCCCATGTAAAAAACACATAGAAACAACGATAAAAAGAGAAAAAATGAATTGTACTTTTAACGTCGCCATAGCCATAGCCATTTTTGCGAATGCAAGAAACTCTCAAAACTTTTGCATGGTGAGCATTAAAGAGGTTTGATGATAAACAGAAAAAGTCCTCTAGTGAAACCAACGTATTGAACGTATATTGTATCAGTAACAGCGTCAATATCACGTTATTTACATGTCTGGTTGATGATTTGATTGAGTTAGGAAGTAGGTACTTGCAGGTCGATTTAAGACGTCTTGAAAAGGATGAAGAAGAGAAGAGATAAGAGAGTGATGAATGAGAAAACGGCTTTGTCAGGTTTGAAGATGAAGAAAAGCCATAAATGACCGCCCAAGCTGCAGCTGCAACTGTGCTATTGAACACAGTGTTCTTAAATGAAGGATGGGAATGGGGATTAAAGAGAGTTGGTGGATTGAGAAGGTCAAACTGGGTCAGACCAGAAAATAAATATAAGGTCAAACTTCAATGTGAATCTGTGAACCAATACAAAAAGAAATTCTGAAACCACAACATTGTCATAGAAATATGTGTAAACAACGCAGGGATAAACTTCATTTATCTCCAAGCTCAGGTTTTGTACTTTGGGAAGTAAAAAAATATATAATATAAGGTCTCTGACATTTGATAGCTTTAATAATTTTATGATGTCTGCAAGCTTATGCATATTAATGCCGTATTATTATTAATTTTTTTTTTATAATCATACTGTTTATCAAATTAATTTTATTATATTTATTTGACATCCATAAACTCTTATAGGTAAACATTTGTATGAAATACTAAAACATTTTTTCATAGAAAATGATATGAGATTTCTCTTCTATCGACACATTATTCACCATTATTTGACTTTTATGTTAATTCATCAGTTCATATTGTGTTACATCATTTTATACGAAATTTTTTTTGCATTCATATTGTAATTTGATGGCAATACAAAGAAAATTTACTTGGAATTTTCTACAAAAAGTTAAATAAAAAAGAGTGGGAAAGAAAGAGAGAGGGGATATGGGTTACATAGAGAAGATACAGTGGTTGGGGGGTTGATGGGTGTGGGTTTGCTTGAAATAGTGTGTTAGCTCAGTATGACTTAAACCTTATAAGAAAGTGAATGGTTGAATTTCTTTATATAAACATTTTTGTTATTCCTTTCTTTTAATTATTAATAAAATAAATGTACTTTTTTATTTCTTTTTTGAAGCTTTCTAAAGTCAATCAAGTCCCCACAAGCTATTGTCATTTCCCACGTACGTATGCAACAAACTTCCAAACCTCAAAACTTACTCCAGTACAATATAATTAATAATTTAATTAATTAATTAATGGCTTAAATATTACTCAATTAATTAATTAATTTATGCTATTGTTCTTAATTGTGTTGGTATTGGGTTGTGCATGTTTACCAAATCCCGATGTCTTTTTGTGGCTTTTCATTTTTGTTTAGTTATCCTGTTGCCTACTCCAAATTCCAGCAGGCCCTTCTTCTTCTCTTTTCAATTAATTATGTTATTAATTCTGGATGTCAATTTAGTTTTCTTATAGTCTTAGTTTCTTGCAGGTAATTAAATCACACCTACTTCAGGAAAATTAAACATACAAGACATTGTTACTTCATTTGTTCTAATAATTCTACTTAATTAATTCCATTGTTTATACTTTCTTGTATTCCAATCACTCTCATCAGCTCATGGATACCTGTATGACTAAAAGTAATTATTTCCCATTTTTTAAATATTACGTAGTCTGATGAGGACACCAGGTTCAAACTCAAGTTGACAAAACAAGGGCGAAAGGATTTTAGATCGTAACTAACCCTTGGGTGGTCGAATGGTTTGATAAAGACTTTTGGGTATATTATTCAAAAGGTCTTGAGTTTGAGTCTCTCCCTGATTACTAATAGGGGTGGTCACTGGAGCTCTTATCCTGCCAATAGTTTTAAGATTCTGAAAGACTAGTTGAGGTA